>JANHGB010059916.1:1029-11774 GCA_026283785.1 Coracopsis vasa
CATGTGTACATTATAAACACTATGTGCATGTGGATAATGTGTGCCTAGTCAGTAACTAATGTATGTATTTCTTTACCATATGGTATCCATATACCAATTCATTAAAAAATTAAGTAATTCTGAGCACTGTAAATGATTTACAAAAGCCTTCTTAGCTGCTATTGTAAGTATAAAATCCCCAAAGGAGCAACCTAAATAACTGATATGTAGCTTTTACTCTTTATGTAATCACCATGCCTTATATCAGCACTGGTGTTGTTATCTACCTTTACCATCCCTTTCTTTTACAAAGGAATTATTGTAATGAATTTCTCTATTCTCCCATGTGAAGCTCAAAGTCTATTTTACTTCTCCAATTGTGTTATTTTTTTCAGTAAACCTCTGAAACCTTTTTTTCAAAGAATGGAAGCCTATAAAAAACATGAGCTATCAGAAGCATTTGGACTCTATGCTGCAGTCTCTGGGTCTGTAGCTACTTAACACTGTCCTTTACTTCATTTCTTTGAGGGTAAACAAAATACTGCATTGCAGCAAATCAAATTTAAAGAGACATGGTAGGGCAGAGGTCTGGGTAAGAAAGGCTCAGTTTTCTTTGACTCCTAGCAAAATAATAAAGAAAGGAGAGACACAGAGAAGCAGCTTTTTTGTTCTTTATTCTCTTATTTAGTTATCAAAACTTAAATAAAGCCTGTTAGACACATTGTTTTATAGCTGAGGAAGCCAGCAATATGTATTGTTGGAGGAATAACACAATGCTGCCATTTAAGATTGCTATAGTGAACATGGAAAGTGTGAAAAATAGATGTATATTAAAAGGCAATAATTTATAACTTCTGCTTATAGTAGTTTTTTGGTTTTGTTTGTTTTGTTTTTTTCTTAGAAGAATCAGAAGGCTTTAACAGTTAAAAAGTAAGTGGTGTTTTCCACTTCAAAAAACAGCACTGGAAATTAGAAGGATGATAGCTATCATATGATCCTGGAGACAAATGTATAGCAAATACTTTAAAATTGAGGATTTTGTTGGTTTATGTAGTACTCAGAAGCAGCACACACATTAGTGGTGGAGTGAGAACACACACAAAAATATTAAGTTAAATGAGAATTATCTCTGCCTCAAGTTTGCAACAGTTGTGGTCCAGTGGGTAGGGGCTCGATGTGGAAATAGACCAGTGCTCTTCTCACATGGAGAAGAGCTCTATCTGATTTTCTGCCTGTTTTCCTTAGAAGCAGCATGCAGAAAACATGCTTTGGGCTGACAGCTCCTCTATAGAGGCAATCACCCTACTGTTGTATGCAGTGATGGAAAAGACCTCCCTCTGAGACCTACTATTGTTATTGGGTCACACAAGGCAAGGTTTGGGTCCACACACATCTTTTTGAAACTGAGCCATTAGAGTCTCTGGTGACTATTCAACAGCAATGAGATTTCCTACATCCTCCTGCCTTTCTGCTTCTGTAACCTCAGCATAACATTGCATGATGGCATCACAAAGGCACCTGTTTCCTTCAGAAGCACCTATAGACCCCACCCTCTAATCTGCATCCTTAAAATGCCTGATTAGGTGTGAGCTACTCCTATATCTCTAGCTTATTTCAAAAACTTCTAATTACCTTTCTTATGATAACAAAGGAACTGCCTCTTCAAACAGGCAATTTAGAGTTTGAGGCCACTGAGATTCAGTTTGCATTTAGAAATAACCTGAGATTTTCTGTTGTATAAGGAGTAGCTTTCCTGGTTTTATTCTTGCTTTTCAGTCTTAACAGAGCTTTTGTGTTTTGAATATTCTCATAACACTTATTACAACTTTTTGGTGTAAATCTTGTTACAGATGGTTCAAAAAGCTTTTTAATATGCATTGTAAATTGTAAATGGTAAAAAATATTTTTAATTCCAGAGAAAAGGAGAAAAGGAAATTGGTTGTTTTCTTATCTCTTTTCATTGTTGGGGTTGTTTTGTTTTGTCTTATGAGTGCTTCAAGATAATGTGTCACAAGAGAATCAGCAACTAAAGACACAGTGAGTGCTTAATGATGAAGATGCTATCTTGGGACTAAGACAAACCAGGACCAATTCCCTCTTCTGCAACAAATTCAGGATTCTGTGACCTCAAGCAAGAGATTCCAAGCTGTTTTCATAAAGTAATTTTTGGTGACAATGTTTGCTGTTTAAATCCAAAATATTAATCCTCAAAATCCTGCTGCTGTTTAACTGCAGAGCCACCTGCATTTTCTTGGCCCCTGTAAATTACATCAGTGGTATTCTGAAGGCACTCACCTTTCCTCAGCTATCAAAGCTGGTCTACACTGTGCTGAATGAGGGAATGATGTTTGGGCCAACTGGTAAGCAGGAGACTGATTCTGAAGTCTGATGGTTATAGACTCTGACTGAGGACATAAAAACCTTGATTCTAGTCTCCATAGTCACAGGATTAGTATTTACATGAACTAGAAGAGCTTCAATAACAAACTGAGGGAGTTAATCATTCTCACCAGTAAGATTTCATGATCTGAAGGTAGAAACAGATGAGGAAGAAAGAAAGATTTAAAGTGTTTTCACAGACCCAGCTGGCATGCAAGTGACATGTTTATCATGAAAACTGAAGAGAACAGAAGAGACAGTGTTTTGTGACCTATCTGCAGAGGGGACACATTTATCTCTGGCAGTTCCAGTTCCCAACTAAAAAGGGAGTAGGTTAGCCCAGGAACCTAAGTTTTGGATGGATGACATTAGGTTAACTAAACTACTTTTCCTCATTCTCAGAAGCGCTATGCTTTGTGGATTGCATGCTAAGATACCCACAGTTTCTCACTATGAGGATTATGTATTCCAGGTCTTCACCATTTTTAAAAGAAGCACCAACGGGCTTGGTATAAATTTATGTCACACCTTTGTCTCTCCTATATTCTAGCTTGTTATGATACAATGACAGTACAACTAAGTCTTCACACCCTTTGTGTTAGGGACTCAGCCTACCTAAACCAGGGTTGTGAATTCCACAAAATGACTGGATAATTAGAAGTTTGGTGCTTCAATGCCAAATGTGTGGCTCCAGATACCTGGCTGCTCATCTGTGAAATATGAGTAGTTACATTTCTCCGAAGGATGCTGTGACCTATGGGAGTAAATATTTTAGTGACTGAGAGGCACTCTCTTATCAAGGCAATGTAAGCCACATGAATATCTTTTAATAGAAATGGTACTGAATCAGTGCATTGGCTTTTATTATTTTGCAGAAAGATTCATATATTATTAGAGTGCTCCTTATCACACTCCATTATTTTTACTTGCATAAAATGTATTCAATATATGCAATATATTTTTACTTGAATTAAAATACAAGATTTTTCTGTGCTGAATTTGGAAACAGAAAAGTTACCTTGAAGCAGAAAGTAGCTGGAGTAACATGGTTCAGAAGGTCCAGTTAGACTACAGTGTTCGTAGAATCATAGAATCATAGAATAGTTAGGACTGGAAAGGACATTAAGATCATCTAGTTCCAATCCCCCTGTCATGGGCAGGGACACCTCACCATGTCACCCAAGGCCCTGTCCAACCTGGCCTTGGAACACCGCCAGGGAATTGATAACTAATGATTTGTTTTACTCTTCAAATGCTTCTGAATTGAACTGTTTGAGGCTGAAAGATCTTAAACAGACATTCCAAAACCTGAAATTCAGCTTTTCGTGTTCTGATCTGCCATGAAATTACTGTTAAGTTGGATATTCAATAAATTTATTGACATTTGTGTTTAAATGAGAAGTTTTACATTGAAAAATATTAGGTCATTAAGAATGTGCTAACTCTAGTCTAGGATGGATTTTAAACCTTGATTTGTATTTTTTAAGATGAGATAGTAATAAAAGAACATAAAGCTTCTTTGGCATTGACAAAAGTTACTCGTTTGTCTTACATGTTTGAGAGATATATGTGAGATTTCTGTAGACTCCAAACCTGATTTCTATAGAAAATTCACAAAAACAAAAGTGATACACAATAAAATTGCCCACCATTTGCTCACAGCCTGACCAAAGCAGTAATCGGTCCCTTCGAGGTAACTCCCCCCAGCTCATACACTGGGCATGACATGCTGTGATACGGAATACCCCTTTGGCTAGTTTGGGTAAAGTGTCCTGTCTCTCCTCCATCCCAACTTCTTGTGCCCTTCCTTTATTGGCAGAGTGTGAGAGACTGAAAAGTCCTTGATCAGGGTAAGTGCTACTCAGCAACAACTGAAACATCAGTGTGTTATCAATATTATTCTCAGACTAAAGCCAAAACAAAGCACTGTGCCAGCTACTAGGAAGAAAAATAACTCTATCCCAGCTGAACACAGAACAACATATCTTGTCACTCTGAGAAATAGATTTTGAATGGCTACAGAAAGAATACAAGCTGAGGCTTTATCACAATCCCCTGAGCAACTCAGAAAAACATGCAGCACAGTGATAAAAATGATTTCTGGACTACTGTGAAGATAACTAGTAAAGGTGTGTTTTGCTACTAGCTAAGAACTATGTATCTAATCTAGTCTAAACTATGGACTTCTTTTCATTTCTCTTCCTCTTCAGCTGTTTGTTCTAAATTCTTTGAGGGGAGAATCTTATTTAGTACATATTTGACAATTGCTTTTCCAGTACATACTCAGCCCTCTAGCTAGATGCTCTTTCAATTTTTCACAGAGAACTATCAGTATTAAGAACTCTAAACATCTTTCAAAATTAAGAAAGGAATCTAGTTTGTGGTGTTTATATATATGTATGTATATTTACTATGTTGTTTTGTATTTGTTTTGTTGTTATGTTTTTTGTGTTTTTTTTTTTTTAACTATTATTGTTCTCCAATGATAAGGACTTTGGTTTACTCTCTCTATTTTCTAAGTAAGTGAAGGCTGAAAGAATTATTCTCAAGTTCTGGAGGTTATGTGGAAGATTCTGTGTGTGAGTAAACCATGAGAGTTATTGATACTGTAATGAGGTGCTACAGGAGGAAATGGTTTTGCTTTTACCTGGGAAATTGATGTTCACAAAGCATCTAAAAGTAAACATATTTTAAGTCATTAAAGAATTTTGAATCACAAGCCTTGACGCACAAAATGCTGGTTTTGTGTTCCAGAAGACAGATTAAAAAAAAAAAAGGCAAAACCATTTATTTCATGCATATTGCAATTATTTTTGGTGTCTTCCCAAATGTAAATGAGTATTTACAGCATCTACAGTCTGATCACAAACCCACATCTATAGTTGGTGAACTCGGAATGTTGTCCAGTTAAGATGTTGTAAACTGGAAACCATCTCCTGCTTTTGTAGCAGTATATTTGACTCTTTCCTCCAATGTGAAGATGAATGACACATTGGACTTATCAAATAGAATATAAAAAAAAAGAATAAATCTTATGATGTAATTATTTAGAGGGAAGGACAAAATGAATAAATTCAGTAAATACTGAGATGTAATTATAGAAAGGTGAAGGTTTTGGCCAGTGCTTTGGAGAGCTCTTTTATTACTGTCAGCAAACCAAGTAGAGAACATAGTAAATGCCCCTTAAAATATCTTCTGAAAATGGAATTTTGGCTTATAAACATAACTTTCCTAAGAAAATAAACAGATATTTTAAAAGAAACCTGCTACTTTAGGAATATTTTACAAAAAAACTTGGCTCCTCTTTCGGTGTCATTAAACCCTTTTTCCTGAGGCTCCAGCTTACACTGTCCCATGTACACAACATCGTCCCTTCCTAGAAACCCAAAGACTTTAAAAAGAAAAGAAGCTTGCAAACCTTTCTCCTAACTTCAGTAAGTGAGGTTCAGGAAACTGCCCTGACTTGTCTTAAATATTCACCTCTTTTTACATAGATATCCACAGATTTCAGAGGCAGAACAGTTCTTTTGCTTCCATTCTTGAAAGAAAAAAACCCCAACCAAACACAAATCAAAACAAGACAAACCAAACTCCATTAACTTATACCGAATCTCCTCTAGTCTTGAAATATTTTTCTTCTCCCTTCTGTACAAGCAAGATTTTAAGTTTTCAACTCAACAACATTAAGGCAATATTTGGAAATCTTGAAGCTCTTGGTATTTTGTAGGAAAAGATAAAAATGTCATTCATCTCATTATCTTCATTCCTAAAAACTTGATCCTGAGAGATCTATGAAAAATCCTAAACCCCTAAATTATTATGCCTACAAAGCTGTGCAACAGATTATCTTCAACAGAGATGTGACTATGCGTTCCCTACACAGGAATTTAATAAAATATGTCACAATTAAACACACATGTCTGAAGAGATAATACTGTTTCAAAACAAACACTGAAAGAGAAACATGAGGAGATTTGAGCTTGTGGATTACTAGACCTGCTTTTAATTCATTAGAAAATAGATTCACTTGAGTCCTTTTAAAGGAGGCTTGCAAATACACTTCAGATGTTTCTTATCACTTATGGAAAAGAAAACTTCATAGCTTTAAGAAAGAGGCAATACAGTACATCAGATTTTATGAACCTGGACTTGTAATTGGAGAAACAACAAAAAGGATGAGACTAAACAATGAAAACTACTAGAACTCCATGTTCTTGGTCCTGCAGCAAATGCTGAACTGTGCTGCATCTTTAGATTTATCCTGCTTAGAACTGAAGTGCCAGGTTAAATACATGATGCATGATTGTGGGTTTTCTGATACGATTTAAGTGCTTTACAACATACTGTTTTTGTGGATTCAATCTGACTAATTTCCAAAGCCACACTGAATAGAATTCTATTTTTTTTATCAATCTACTGTGCTGATTACATGCAAGAACCCTTTCCAGAACTGAGCAAATTTCAGGCAGATACAACTCAATGATTGCTGGAGACAAAATTGCCAAACTTATTGCGTATTGCAGAGGCCATTTCTTTAAACTTTTAGAAAATTCAGGAGGTATGAAAGGTCATAAAGGTCTTCTGTGCTCAGCAAAGGGAGTAACAGATTGCACTGCAAAGCCAAGCAAACTGGGCCACCCGGTCTTTTTATGCTTTTGTACTGGGACAGTGTGTTTCAACTAAGGTTTTGTCATCAGTGATGATCAACGAGTTGTTTATTGTATGACACACATATTTTGGAAAGAGATTGGAATAAAGGTTGTTGTTTTGTTTTATATTTGAAAAAATAGGAGGAACCAAATGCATCATAAATAGATAAAATAGTGTAATGATAGCTTAGGAGTGCACTCTATCACAAATTCATATAATTTTAATAGATGCTGGATTTAGTGTTTGACAGCTTACTTGTACAATTCTATAACTATATTGTAACACTTCATAGCATATATTATCTTCTGTTGCTGTGTGAAGAATTTCCTATACCATATAATTTGCACAGCAAACTTGAGATACATATCAGTATCTTACAAACTTATCTTTTAAAACTTAGTACGAAATACAATTGCAAAATTTAATTAAAAAAGGAGATAACGTGTACATACAAAGTTGTGGAAATGGGGTGGTGCTCTGAAACTAGAATACCTGAAAAGGTTCTAACATGAATTTCTACCACTATAAATAATTTTTAACATTTCTGAACCCAAGAAATGCAATATTTTTGGGGCTATGAAAAATTATGCAGATGAAAAAGAATTATAGATTCTATTTCTTCAAAATGTTGGAATTTCCATTTATTATAAACATATTGGATGGCTTAGGGTTACCCAAAACTAAAAGGTAATCATTATTACCCAGGAGGGGAGAGGAGACAGAACAAGAAAAACACTGAATTCTGTTACAGATATGAAGGAAACCAGGGCTGGCAATGAAAGCAAAGTGGTGGCAAAGTAATGGGCTGAGGAGTGAATATTGTACAGCATTTGGCACACAGAAAAGCCCTGCCAAGAGATTGCCATCTCAGTGGGAGACAGCGTGGAAGAAGAAAAGTACCAGAACTCCAGTAGGAGATACTGGGGCAATTGTAATTTGCAGAAGTTGCTGTGAAAAGGACAACATGTTTTCCCTCATGCATGGAAGGGCTAGAGAGGAGTATTGTGAATCATCTTCGTAATTCTCTGCAAGAGCTGTCATAGTATGTTTCTGACAGCTTGTGGGATAAAACTGGCTTAAAAATTGTCCCAGTAAGACTGTGTGTATTTCACAGTGGACAGGGAGTCTCAGCCCTGCGACAGAAAGTACTCCTCAGGCTTGCAGACCTGCAGTCTGAGTGTTGAAGTTCAGACACAAACAGTGTTTTGAGACAAATTTAGGTAGCACATTGATAAAAGCTATGTGGAAAGGAGGTTTGAGAGGAAAGAAAGGCTTGTGACCCATTCTGGAGGAGCTCTGTTCCTATCATCTCTCTCCATCAAGTTAAAAACCTCTCATTCATTCCCGTAATTCCAAGAGACTGCTAGCAAAGAGGGTGAGAGGAATTCACAGCTGACAGTTTGCAAAATGTGGATCCCCGTGAAGCATAAAAATATGAGCAAAGACCAAAACATTTTTCATTAGGTATTTTTTACTCAGCAGAACTCCTTCCTTAGAAGAGTCAGAATCAGAATTTTCAGTGACAGAACTGCTTCTTCCTATATATTTATAGGCCATCTGACACAATGTCTTCCTTGTGGCATAAAGAGTAAGATGTATCTTCCTATCCTGGGTGAACAAGTTTGGTTACAATGCCTCTGTGCCAAAAGGGCTTTTTCTCCTGGGCATTTATCATACAAAAATAGTATGAAGTTCACATTACTACAGTGTAACTAAACTGCTTAACAGAAAATATGTGTAGAAAATATCTGTGGAAGGTTGCATAAGCTGTGGCTTTATGCCCTATTAAGCCTTCAAACTCAGGGGCTTTTATTTTTATTTTTATTTTTTTAAAGGATGTAAAAAGAACAGAAGTGGCCAAAATTCTTTCATCACTTCCTTCTGGGTTAGGATTGACAAGATTCCTTATAAAACTAGACTTGTCACTTTATTACTGTTTATAACTCTTAATAAGAACATTACGCTGTAGTGAGCTCAGCGGTCCTTTAAGAGATATAAAAAAGAGGATGGGAGGAAGATAATGAGAATTTTTATATATATATATAACCCCCCCATTTTCGATATTAGAGGAACAGAGATCCCTTTTGATTGGTTATTTGTGTTTCTGCCTTTTATGTTGAAAAGAAATCTTTTTTAATAAGCTGGTGTCTGGGGGAGAGCACCAAGCTGTAGTTATTTATTTGTGTCTCTGCTATGGTGAAAAAGCATCTCTTGTACCAAGAACAGACATTTTCTCTAGTTTCCAGAGGAGTTCAAAGATGAAAAGTCCAAAGTTCATGTTCTGCATAGCCAGAATTAATGAGGCAAGAGGAGGGTGGAGTAGGTTATAGACTTGCTGCAAAATAGTATATGGTTCAATATACATCTACTTACAGTTTAGGACTATAGCTACAAATTGCAATCATGTTATAGAAGAAGAAATAAGCTACCTGTTCTCTGCTTCTGACAGAACCTGAGTAGAGAAGCAGATAGGAGCTTCTGGCAGTTACATCCTTGGGGCCATTTTCACAGGGATCCTGAAAGAAATCTCTCTGAAAGCCTTTCAGGGACCACCAATGCAGTCTGTAACCATGAATGCTTAGTATTGCTTTTGTTTCTTCAGCTTCATTTCTCCATGCTGTAGCTGCCTTTACTGCTCTGCTTTGAGAGGATAGGAAGAGAAAGTGCAATGGTGGGTATTTTTTATGCTTTTATCCACTTGGATTGAAGAGCATGATAATATTGGCAGCTTTTCTCTGGATTGTAAAAGCAGAGATATAGTTTCAATGGACGTGTTTTTTCAAGGTCAGCTGTATCAAGGAGATCTGAGACTTAGGAAATGGCAAGCTCAGAGCAGTGACTAGCAACAGCTGTGATTGATTATTTATGAGTAAAGGACAATATTTTTGCTTGCAAGTATGTTGCAGGGTTTCCCCAAAAGACCTTTGTTGATGAAGGTCCTGTGAGAAAAAACCTAAGAATCTGTGTGGTGTTTGACTTCTGTACAATTAAAGCTTTGTACTCAAGGTATGACAAAGTCTAACAGTGGGCGTGCAGGAGAGACAGCTCTTGGCAGCAAACCATGACACATACCAGTGAGGCATGCCACTACTTTCACTTTGGGCAGGGGAAAATACAGTATATCACTTATGAGTTTAATAATTCTTTAAAACTCCTTCCTGACCAATAAGCTAAACTAGCCTTGTACAGTAATTCCTGCTCTGAGCAGATTGACTCTGACAATGGTTGTGAGCCCCATGCTGCCATCACTCCTCATGGATATGTTCCCTTATGTTGACCACCCTTTAGTAGCTGGTACAGAAGAGAGAGCAACCCTGGATTTTGGGAAAATGTATTCAACAGTATCTGTGACTTCTTTTTATATTTTAGATGCCAGTGACTATACATGGCACTGACACAATGCCTATATGGGATAGGTGCATTATGTCTAAAAATGTCTTCCAATCCCTGCTCTTCAAGATTTGGACACTAATATTAGAATAAGAAGTGGAAGGGAATTTCTTCAGTGCTATTTCAACCATATAATGGTTAGAGTTGAAAAGGATCTTAAAATCCTCTAGTTCCAGCTCCCCTGCAATGGGCAGGAACGCCTTACACTAGACCATGTCGCCCAAGGCTCTGTTTAACCTGAACTTGAACACTGCTGGGAATGGAGCATTTACCGTTTCTCTGGGTGACCTGCTCCAGTGCCTCACCACCCTCACAGTAAAGAACTTCCTCCTTATATCTAACCTGAA
>JANHGB010059919.1:0-15258 GCA_026283785.1 Coracopsis vasa
GCTGTGAATGCACACTCATGTTCCTGTTTCTCATCGACCAACACCCTCAAGTCCTTCTCCACAGGGCTGCTCTGAATCACTTCTCCAGCCAGCACCTATGTTTTCTGCACTGTGCCTCCCTCCACAGCCCCACACACAAGTACCTGCAAAAAGCTCCTACCAGCTCTCTGAAACCTCATGACTTATTGATCTATCATTCTGCAATACTGAGTTTGCATCCATATAATGATACCCAGCGGAGACCACTCTCATTGGGCAAGGCATGGAATTAATAGTAATAAATAATAATAGGAACAATAATAATATACTCAAGAAAATCCACTTGTGCAAAGAAAACCCAAATTAAAGGAAAAAAAACCCCAAGAACAAATAACGCCCCACACCAAACCCTTATACACATTTTATCTTATACCCACATATCAAACTACCTCACTGTACAGACAATATTGGAGGAAGAGAAGTCAAATGACCAAAACCACAGATGTCTGCAGCAGAATCAAGACCAGAAACTAACAAACCAAAAGAGAACATCCTGATTATTCTCAAAAATAACCCTGAAGACCTAGTCAATCAAGACTCCCATTAAACTTAAACAGAAGTTTATAACACAATAACACTGGTATCTCGAATACGTGCGTATGACTAATAAGGCTGGAGAAGTGTTTTCATTCATTGTTCATTTTATATCTTTCTGCACTTACCTGACAGAACCTCAGTTCAGGACTCGAGAATTCCATTTCCCTGCTACAGTTGATGACACAAGCACACTATAAAGAAAGCATGGAAGGAGGCTGCCTGAAGCAACTAGAACAGTGCTAATGATGTCACCAACATTCTGAGGTGGAAACATCTTAATGACCATTCTCAGTTTGTAGCATCTCTAATGAAGATGATTTATACATTATCCATAAGATTAAATTTGTCCTCTTCACCACCTCCGCCCCCCACAAAAAAGCACATTGCAATGGATTTTTCCACTCTGATGTTCAGAGACCACACATCCCTTTCAACTTGTTCAAAACAGAAGTCATTGCTGGAGTTTTGGAAAGAAGGGATGGCTAATCATTCCCCAGAGAAACAAGAGTTCTGCAAGAGAAGAACCACAGAACTGCCTAGTTTGGAAAAGATCTCACAAGATCATCTGGTCCACCCTTTCAAGGGAAAGGGAGCACAGGCAAGATTATCTAGGACCCCGTCCTACTGCATCTTCAAAACCTCTAGCAATGGGGACTTTATCCCGTTCCAATTGTTCCAAGAGGTTGTTCCAGTGAATGACTGTTCTCACTACTAAATAAAATAAAGCAAATTTCTTCTCATCTCAAGATGAAACTTCATGCAGCACAACTTGTACCCATTGTCCCTTTTCTTCTCCCTGGGACTCCTTGTGAAGAGAGAGTCTCTGTCCTCTTTGTAGCTATCCTCTAAGCAGGAAGAAATCACTGCAATAAACCCCCTATTGAAAACAGTTCTTTCCTGTAAATTCTGTCATCTTTCTTATGAATCATAGGAATCGTATGAGAGAAAAAAATTCCCAAGATATCAAGAACCAACTCTTCCATGAGAATTAATTTGAATTAAAGGAGCTCAGCAACTCTCAGTATTTTACTACTAAATTATTGCTAATTTAGATGTTTAACTGCTGCATTCTTCCCTGATATCTATTTGTAAACAACGCTAGTATTTGGTTTTCCCTTTGGTCTTAATATTGTACCCATCCCAAAATGGGGCTGAAATTGCTTGTATGCAAATATATTGTTTAGAGTACAGATTTTCCTGTTTCTGAATGACTTAACTGAACCCAAATTAAGTTTAAAATGCCAGGTCATACAAAGAACCAGCAGGCAGTAAGTAAAATAAATAGTAATATAAGAACAAGCACATGTGTTTTAAGATTTCCTCAATTCTCTATATAAGAAATCTATATTTGCAGTCTTTAAAACTAAGCTTTTTGAGACAGGAATTAGGTAGCAGTATGGTTCACAACATATGCATTCGATCATTATTCAGAATATCATCCCGAAACTAAACTTATATTAGGTCTCACAACTTAGAAAATTATTGTTTGAAAGTAGAGGGAACAAATACAATAAGAGTATGTTATAAGCACAATAAACTTGGAGGAGGTGGAAAAGAAACTTCCAGCTTCTTCAAATCTCGATGTCATTCTGAAGACACCCTGTACATCTGTACTACAGCACCCGCTCAGCAACACAGGTTTTGGCTACCCAGGCAGCATGTGGTGTTCTTCTCTCTTTGGCTCATTAGGTTCAGATAATCAACTTGGAAAAAGAACAGACACATTCCGCTATCAACCCACAAAGCACACAGTTAAGGTATTGAAAGGAGAAATAAACTGAATGAGGTTTTCGTAATGTAGTTACCCTGCTTCTTGCAAAGCCTGATAAAAAGAAAACTAATTTGGCACTTCAGCCATTTCAAATTATCACAGTAGTGACTATGCTCTAAAACGGACTGAAAAGAAACAAGTCTTCGTTTTTATCCCAAGGCCACAGGGCTATCTATAAAGCTCCTCAAATTTTAGTGTGGTTTCACTTGTTTTTTTTTTTTCTGTCCTCACCCCACACCCTCCTTGCAAACACATTTTGGAACTTTATTCTGTTGCCTTCTAAAATATAGCAATTCATGTCTGACCAAGACCTAAATAAGCTCACTGTTAAGATATATTCTAAACAGAGCTTACAGTGGAGATTTTTAAGTACTATTATTAATCACGAGGTTGTTCCTGGTGACTTCCACTGCTGCCAGTTAAATTTTTGAGCAAAAATTACTGTTGCACAGTGTGTTCTGTTTTGCACAATGGAAGCATGAACGCTTTTATGCACAGTAATGGCTGCTAAAAATTCAGAAACTGGCAGCATCTGAAATGAAGGGTTTTTTTCTTCATCTACATTTATATCTATTCCACAATTCAAAAGGTAAACTAGAAAATAATGAAAGTTCTGAAGCAGTTCAGTAGCAATGTGTAAAGTACAACCAAAACATCAGCAACAAAAAAGAACTAAATATTAAGCCACCAAATAAGAGGTACTTGATTTCCTTCCTTCCTGCTGTAATCACAGCTACCTTAAAAGACGAAGTCTATGATCAACAGCATCCTCATCCCTTCCTGAAAACACCAGAACTTCCCTCAGTCCTATACTCAGACATCTTCACTATTAGAAGTATTTTTATATTGGTTGATGATGCAGAGAAATTAAAACAAATTAAAAAAAAAAAGAGGTGAATTCAGGACTGAGAAGTCTCTTCTAGGGACATATAAAACCCATACCAATAAAGGCACATGGAAACAGTAAGAGTTGTGCCTGTTGGATACACAGCTTCACTTCCCTTCCCCTGCCTTTTCTGAATTCCAGCCATGTCTAGTGACTCACTGTTCCACAACTTTTTCTCATGCTTTTATCAAGATTCAGTATTAACATTATTTTAGAAGAGATGAATAATGTATGTGCAATAATATATTTTAAATACCTGAATACTAAAAAAAAAAAAGCTTTTTTTAATTATTCTTTACAGAAAATAACACAAGATGAAATCCATGAGGGGAATTGATGGGGATTCTACAAACTACTATGAAGCAGGCCAATTTGACACACAGTTTACAAGAATTGCATTAGTTTACTAATGTTCTAGTATTAATTAACTTTATAATCATCAGCACTGAAGGTCTGCATTTATGATACAGAACATTCCAGTGTTAATAATTTTGACGCCAATTGTGCCAATGTGAAAGTTTTGTTTAATGTAGCAAACTAACTACATTAATCCCAGTTCACCATCAAATTTGATTCCCATGTGGTTTATACCCCCCTTCCACCCACACACTGAAAGACCACCACCCCCCATCTGAACCATACCCACGGATAACACACAAAACAGAACTGATACAAAAACTCACTTTCACTGGACAACATCTAAAATATGTAAATACCTGTTCCTGCAGGTCGTAGTCATAGCTATCATGCAGCAGAAGACTGAGGACATACCGAGTATAAATCATGGCATCAATGCCACACTTCTCTAGCTCTTGTCCCAGCCAGGTCTGCACTGGACCCAAAGCATGTAGCAGAGACATTTCAGAAACAGATACAGGGCCTGGATAAGAGCTTGAGGAGCTTTCAGATGGCAAACCATCCACAACAACTGTACAGATAGGGCGCATGAATCTAGGTGGTTGGCATCCTTATAACGTGAAGCATTTTCTGTAGTTGATATTCCGTCGGTATCTGGAGGTGATTTTCACTCCAGTAAATAGGAGAGAGGCTTGACTTCTAGGACAATCATTTATATTTCCTGGCAGTTAGCCGTCTAGAGACGAACATCACTCTTCAGGCATGACCAGTGAATAAACTAAATCCTAATAGCAAACACATATGTAGATGTGTTTTTCTACCTTAATTTCACATTGAGGCCAGATGCAAGTCCCCAGCAGGACCTATAAAGAGGAAAAAATGATAAGTTGTGATAATATGTATCCATACATTAATAATATTAAACAGTGAAAAAAAAAACCACCCAACGTAGAAAGCAGTCATTTTTACACCGCTTACTCCACATGTATCACACACCTATTCAGTGTCATTTTGAAAAGCAACAGGAATTATTCCAAGTTTAAAGGTGACTTTTGGAAAAGGTACTTCTTAATGTGGGAAGAGAGATTCTTTCAAAGACTTCACAACTAATCTGTTGATTGAAACACTTGTCTGACCTAGCTTTATGGGCAAGTTGAGAACTTATTATTTTCACTGCCAGCTGAAAAAAACCCAACACAAACCTTTGATTAAATAAAAAATGAAACCAAAAAACCAACAAAACAATCACCATTAGTTTGCATAAAGACTGACTGTATATTTTGTATCACTAGAAGACAATATAATCCTACTGTTTGGCAGTGATTTCTGTTTCTGGAATAGAAGAAGAAGTGTCTTGTTTATGAAACATTGAATTTATGAAACTCATCTGGCCAGGAGTTTCATAAATCCCACCACTAAATAGCTGCCATCTTCAGGCTTGGGTTTAGGGGATTTTTTGTAGTTCCAATATTCGCTTTGCCTCAGGAAAGCAAAGCATTTTATCACCCACAATCTGTCCTCATAAAAATATAAATCTCTGAAACAACTTAAAATATTTGAGCAGAACACAATTTATCAGTACCAGAATTAACACTTAACCCTCTTTACAGAAAGCATACACCAGTCTTACCTGAGAGCTTACACTCTTAACTATATCCTAAAATAGACAAACCATCTTATGCCACCCACAATCCCAACTCAATCTCGATAAGTAACGGGCAGAAGGTTCAATCACCACACACGTAAGCATGCTGCCCTCTAACCCAGAGGAACCCACGCCAAAAAAAGCATTTTTGGACTTGTCTGCTAATGAACCACGTGTCAACCCGGCATTTGAGTAGGCTGTCCCTCTCCTCTCCAGCTTCTCAGCAAAAGAAAACAATGCTTAAACCCTAGCAGGAAACATCCCTTCACTGAAAGGAAAGAGAAATTAAAGGATCTAAGCAAAACTGCTCTGTTTCAACCCCACTGCAAGACAACCAACACATGCAAAACAGACATCACCTAATATAACTAACTAAACTATATACTGTGTGTGGCATTTCATGTGGGCAGCATGTGCTCTGTGGCCAAACAAAACTGAAAGGTGACTTTACAGTGTGCATACAAATAAACAGCTTTCTTTGCATCACCACCAAGGTGCAACTGTATATTCTAGATTTTTACTGAATCAATTGCAACATAATCAAAAATAAACCCATTCTAATCAGTTGCTGCAGAGTTGACAAAACTCTATATTATGCTAAAGCCATCTTACTTCCCTGATGGCAACGTTCATTTGGAGAAAGTAACACAGGAGTATTCAATCTTTGTCAGTAACATGTTTGCATTCATCAGAATCTCGTAACTGGGCACAAATAACAGTAGGCCATGCAAAGGGCCTGGAGCTTACTCCTTCATTACATAATTAGATAACAGAACACAAGAGAACAGTCTAATATAGTGACCAAGATACTCCAAATCAGGAGCCACAAGCCTAAACTCTCAAGTAGTCCATACTCTCTCAGCTGTTGAAGAACAGCATTCCACTCAAACATCTATTTTGTCCTTCTCCTGTTGGTATTCTGCACCACTCTCCACATTTCAAAGATCTAGGAAAACTGGCTCTCCCGATTTGTGCTTTTGACACATGGAGCAGAACAACTTGACTGTTCAGGAAATCAGTAACTTTAAAAAAGCTGACAGCAAGTTCCACTGCAGACATTATGAAAAGCTGGATGGAGGCAAAAATATTGGTGGGGGGAAGGGGAAACAACTGACAAAATAAGAAATCAGGAAGTCTTCCTGGGGGCTGATGGGGTCTATCTGTCAGAGGGGTCTATCTGTCAGAGAATGGGAAGAGTAGATTTTTTTATACCATCTTTTAGTAGATTTAATCTGAGCATAAGGAAGATATTTGCTGTGATGAGGGTGGTGAGACACTGGAGCAGCTTGTCCAGAGGATGACCTATTTGAGATGTTCAAGGTCAGGCTGGACAGGGCTTGGAGCAACCTGATCTAGCGAAAGATGTCCTTGCCCACAGCAGATGTGCATGTGGAGGATGGACTAGATGATCTTTAAAGGTTCCTTCCAACCCAAACTATTTGATTCAATGACATAGCAAAGCAAAGGGCTTCTGGATACTGAGTAATGTCAATCAAAACTTACTCAGACACATTGTTAAGATCTTTAGCACCTAGTAAGGACTGTATTTATGCTTCAGCTTTTCCCCAATGAGGTGATAACGTGGCCTCTCTTTTCTATCTTAACACTTACTTTCATGAAGTATTTGAGAAATTCATTTCTTGAGATCTAGGCTGGCAAAACCAGATTGACTTTGGCTGACTAGTTAAAAGAGCACCTTGGATTTTTTAGATGGAGAGGAAAAGGGAGACAAGTTATCCCAGGAACTAGGAAATGAGACAAAACCAAAATTTCTATGATGTCCACATATTATAGTGCAGCTTTCTTTTTAATATCATATTCAATTACCTAGCTCAACATTACGTTAAGTTTCAAAATATATATGATATAAAAACTGGAAATCTAAAAAAAAAATCTGAAATAATATCTAGGAGTTGTCATTTTACACCTGTCAAGTACTTTGCTTTACAGAAAGCCTTAAACATATTTCCATTATATCTTAGAATTAACAACATTTTATGCAAACTGAGTATTATCCCATCCCAGCATGAGAGAGGCTTTCCATAGCAAATTAATACAGGTCACTCAAAGAGCAAACATTTCTGCTAATAGATGTTAAGCTTGACTTTAAATACAACATTTTCTGACAAAGAAATTATCATCCTTTTTTAACTTTTTTCTCACTGTCTTGTTAAACTTTCCCCATTCTCACAATGGCTACTCTGAACAGGGAAGCTACAATACAGCCTAAGTAACCAGTGCAAGGCTACTTATTTTAACTACCAAGTTGGAAAGAATTCTCCATTTCCAGCTATAAAATACGATGGAGGAACATGCCACATAATGAGAATTACCAAATAAAAATCTACACATCTCTATCAGCAGTTTGTGAAAACAACTCATAACTTACAAATGCTAAAGCCAAAAATATATATTACATTATTTCTAAAGAATTTCTACTTGCTCTACTTCCTAGTAGATTTTTTTCCTTTTAAGTAACCTTCAGTATTTGTAATACTGATCAATGACCTTAACAAGGTTACTGTTAGATAAACTGTCAACAGCTTAACCACTAGAGGCACAAAAGCCAATTTATCAAGTGTTTTTTGAGGGAACTGGAATACAGCAATTGTGTAAACACTTCGAGTTTTCCAACTTAGACCATCTTAGAATAGATACTCTTCCTCAAAATTCTACTCAGTGTGATAGTCACTAAACATTCTTCTGACCCAAAATAGACAGCGGAAGAAAATAGCTGAGTTTTAGTCTTCTGAGTTCTGGTTAAGGAAAAGCAACAACTTTAAATAATCTATAGCAAAAAACAGGAAGGAGAAGCAATGATACAGAAATTGAAGCTGGAACACTCCAGGTCCGTTCCCTACGACACAGTTGCTCCTGAATGGTAAATAACCTTTTCTGAAGACTAAATAATCCTATTCTTCCCTATAAGTGAGACGGGATATGAATACTGTCATAACAAACATTTATTTTTTTTATTAAGAAGTGTCTTGGTACTACAATAAGAGCAATACAAACACCTTGTGACAGCTGTGTCTACAGAACACAGCAAGATAGTGCAAAATTACACTAACATTACCAAGAAGCTCAGTAAAAGAGAGGTATAATTAAATCACTCTTCAAGGAAGCTTGATCCAAGGCCACCAAGAAATTTCTAGCATATGTAGCTGTTCTTATCAGACTATCGACAGAAAGACTGGCTAAAATCTCATGCCAGGCAAGACATTTCCATGTCTTTAACACCTTTTTTTCTCTACATAATTGCCTTTCCTAACAAAAAGAAGTTCTTTTAAGGAGCTTAAAAGTAAGGCCTTTTTTTCCAATTGTTTCTAATCCTGGAAAACAAAGCCAAACCACAAACCCCACTGAATTAATCTAAGGTAACCTCATCTGTATTTTGTAAGTTCCAAGAGGCCTCTGAAAATTATGTATCCACAGAGCAAGGTTCTGAGCAAACATCTTTTGTAAATGAAAAAAAAAGTAGAGTTAAAGATTTATCAAGCTTCCAAACTTTCTTAAAGATATCCCTATTAACAACTCTTAAAGCAACAAAAAGTATTGGAATAGGAACAAGTTGCCCAAAGAAGGAGTAAATGCTCCATCCCTGGCAGTGTTCAAGACCAGGTTGGACAGGGCCTTGGGCAACATGGTCTAGTGTGAGATGTCCCTGCCAATGGCAGAGGGGTTGGAACTAGACGATCTTAACGTCCTTTCCAACCCAAAACATTCTATAAATAGGAGAGTAAAAACCATACCACTAACTCTTGTTCTTTCAGGTAAACCAAAGTTCCACAGACTATTTCTTGAAGATCATAAAAAGGTAACTTGAAAAGGAAGCAAACTGACTGCAGGCTGATACACTGGGGTCTACATTCTCAGTGGAAACAAAAATTACAGGATCTACATACTGAAGGAAGTTGAAAACTGATATATATTTGTGTAATCTGCAAAGTCTCTCAGGCCTCAGTTACTCTTTACACATTTTGATACATTTATCACAGAGTAATAGATCTCCTGACTAAAGCTACAAATGCTACCTTTTTCCTTCCTTCCATTCCCAAGAGGAACAACATCTGTGTTTGCAGTGCTTCATTTTCTGCCTACTGCTCTATGTTAACAGTTAGACCAAACATTCTCACACAATAGTTTAGTCATAACTGCTGTTTTTATACAAAATTTCCTCTATTATTCTTTGAAATATGCCACTATATTACATAGTTTCAAAGCTGGGGGGGTTCCCCACTATGGTGTTTGATAATGTATGACAGTTTTTCAATGCATGGGGAAACAAAATAAAAAATAAGTCAGAATTCTGGTTTTTGTTTTCATGTGGATCTAAGTGTCCACATTTTATAACCAGGAAAAAGTATTTTGTCCCAGACTGGTTGTATTAAAAGAAAACAATCCTCCCTTTCCCTGACCGCATGTAGCAAAAATATGCAAATCCTAATTAGAATAAATCAAAGTGAAAATTTTATCAAGTTTGGTCAATAACATACTAAAATCACATATTCACTTCAGTAAGTTTCAGTCCTCTCTAGAAGACTGATCAAAAGCACAGTCACATCGTACAATGGTAACCGAAGTCCAAAACTTTCTAATAGATTATGGAGGAATCGGCAATATTACCATCATTTCTTTTGTTTCTTTCAGTGAAAAATCAAAACAAATCCTTAACATACAAACCAAACGGCCACACAGTGAGGAGGGCAGTGTCAAAGCTCAGAAACAAAGCCTATTTATTTAAAATCTAGCAAACAATGGAATCTGTGTCCTTAATAAATTTCACATGGCATTTAAAGGACGTGAATTCTGAAGTAGAAGTAGTTGTTATTTTGTAATCACATTCCTCAATAATCTGAGAAATTTAGTTGTAGAGTCTTCAGAGCAAGGACAGGAGTTTTTATGCGTTGGTGATATTTGATGTTACTGTACAATAAACAGCAAAGCAGGGACCTGATTCATGACCAAGGCACTGAAACACTCTTGGAAACAAAATTGAGAAGGCATATGCTACAACCAAACTGCTCCCTCCATCGCAGTTCAGACAATCCCTGCCACAAAGCTTCAGAAGCATTGCCATGCCATGGGAAACACAGATTAGAAACATGGCTGGAATCAAAGTAAGGAACACTAACAGTGGTCAGAAGCATAAAAGCAGCTCTGTGAATTAACTTTTAGATATACACAGAATTTCCTTTCTGAAGGAGTATCAGCAGGAAATGCAGGAGTGATACAATCTCATCCGTAATGGATATATGCTTTACAGTTAACTGATGTTTGACAAGGCTAGTTTATGCTATGGTTCTAATGTAACTCAAGTCAAGTCAGTGAACCCACAGGAGACAGAAACCAGTGTGTAGGTGTTGATGCAGGATTTCTTTTCTTGTAAATCTGCAAGCTTATTTTCATAACACTTATCCAAATGAAAATCTGAGGCTGCTAATCCTGTATAAAAGCTTGATTGAATTACTCAAAGGATTCAAGAGCTACCTTAAGCACCTCATTTACCAAGGTTGGCAAAGAAAAAGAACAAAGATATCACCAAGACGATGCTAGGGGAGTCACCAGCACAGTTTGAGAGTCTGCACTGGGACCTGCATTGATTAACAAATTCCTAAGTGACCTGGAAGATGAGATGGATGACCCAGTTCAGGAGCTACCAAGCCAGCAAGCTATCAGGGATAGCAAACATAAAATAACTGAGAAAAATGCAGAAAGTCCTTATGAAACTGCACTGAAAAATGTAAAGGCGAACAAAATTCAGCACAGGTAAACCTGAAATGAGACACAGAATACAACCACATGCTACTAATACATAGAACAATGAGCTGTGTGCTATTAATCCCAGGATCTATTTCCTAAGTAGTATGTTAGATATTTTATGAAATGTTAAGCTCAAACCGCAAACAGAAGAGCAAGTCACAGAACAAAACCAAAGTCATCTTTGTGTTATTGAATTAATGCTTTGCATGCAGTACAGTAGTACGTAACATGCATCCCTGGTTGTGGAATATCAAAGCTGAGATGCCTCCATGGATGAGGTCTGTTCAATGTCTTTTTTTAATAGAAAGTACCAACAGGTTAGTAAGAGCTATGTACAAAACTACACACAACAGCTATTAGAAATTCGTTGCCAAAAGATAACGAGGAGTAAAAAAAAATAAGATTGGCTTCAAAGGAAATGGAACAAGAGAGATCCCTTGAGAGCTTTCAACTACACAAACCACATCAAGTCCAGGAAATCCCCTGCTCTGAGGCTGAGGGAGCATCCAGGAGAGGTATCACATATACCCTTCCCTGTTCTTTTTTGTCCCTAACAGCCCGCTTACAGATGCTGTTGCAGACAAGTACTGCGTTTGACAAAGCCTTTGTCTGAACCAGCACAGCTGTTCTTATAAAACATTCATGTTCACCATAATACAAGAACAGCACAAAAAACTGTAGCTGGAAGAGTTCAACTAGATAATCCAGTCACGGGGCCACACAGTATTAACATATATGAACTTTGTTATAAGATGTCAGAACATCAAGCCTGCTTGAGAGCAAAAACTGAGCTATGGGAAACAATTGCTACTGGACTGCAGAACTGGCAGGTGAGGCACCTGCACTAGGGCTTCAGCTGCATATCCAAGATCCCAAATTCTCAGTAATCTGAATATTCTCCACTTTCTCAAAACAAACATGTACAATCATTAAGTAAGGCAAGATGGAAAGAGGAAAAAGCACGACCTAGCAGCAAAACTTAGACTGTGCAGAACGGTCACAGCATACTGTGGCCACTACATACCAAAACTTCATCACTTTATAGAATTCTAGTCTCAAACAGACACTCTTGAAAGGGTTCCTATTACATGTGGCAGTCCTGTAAAGAAGCATTTCTACGTAGCGGAGGCCGAGGAAGTAGCCATCACTTCCATCTCAATAAACATAAGGAAGCCCAGAACATTTCTGACAAAATAAAACCTAACAAATAGAACGATTTCTAGTACCACAGATAGTTGTGCAGTTGTGTCAGATAAGTACAGCACATCTGTAACCTGCATCCCCAACCCATAACATTGTCTCAAAAAAATTCAGTATTCATTTTAAGAGAGCTTACAACTGTTAAAACATTTTCAAACACTGATCAGATTTAATAAATGGAAAGATATTTATAGACTCTCTGAATTTAGAGGCATGAAATACTGCTTCACTAATTCCAAATGCCCACCTGCCATTAACAACGACAACATTTACATTATTTTAGTGAGAAGCTGTCCAAACAAGGTTATCCAACTGCCAATACAGTCCTAGTAATTCCATTACATTCTAAACAAATTATGAATGTAAACTGCCATGAGAAAATTTTTCCAATACTGTCCAGACTGGATTTTGAGATAAATTTCAAGCTTGCTGAAAACTGGTGTTTGAATTAAATTTTACTTCTTTGTTTAAATAAGACTACATTAATTTTTTTAAATCCTATCTGAAAAAAGAAAACTGCACACATAGGTAACTCAGGTATATCTTTTGTAAGTTTAAAAATACAAATCAGCATCTAATGACAAGGGATTTCAGTAAATATTTTTCACATTAAAAATTAACTTATAACAATCATAGAATCAACTAGGTTGGAAAACACCTTTCAGATCATCAAGTCCAACTGTTACCACAGGACTGCCAAGACCACCACTAAACAATGCTGCATATAACTGACAACATTTGATGTAATTACTACTATTGCCAGCACAAGTACCACTTTGTAAAAGCCAGAAGTGATGGGTTTTATACCAGCAGTAACTAACTTCCAGGAGAACACCACCAGCAGCAGCATCTTGACGGAGAAACCCATGTGGCTGACTCAAAGGTTAGTTAGTGTATCACAAACTGCCCTGCAGCGGCACACTGCCACCAAGAGAGGATGTTCTATTATTTTGTCCTTGCGCTTAACCCATTCACTATGTGGATCCAGGGACAAACTGGATCAGTTTGTTCTAAATGGAAAAAACTAATTTTTGGCAGGCCAGGCATCAAAAGATACAAATAAGTAATCAACTCAGTTGCTACAGCATTTCTACATCTGTGTCATAGTTTAATCCCAGGCAGAAACTAAGCACCATGCAGCTGCTCACTCACTTCCCCTCCCTCTCTATCCCAGTGGGATGGAGAAGAGAATCGGAAAAGAACTGTAAAACACGTGGGTTGAGACAAGAACAGTTTAATAAGTAAAGGACAATATAATACTAATACCAGTTATCCTAATAATAATGAAAAGGAAGATATGAAAAGAGAGAGAAAGGTAAAACTCAAAAGAACAAAACAACAATAAACCCGAGTGATACACAATACAATTGCTTACTACCTGCTGACAAATACCCAGCCTGACCCAAGCAGTGATCGTTCCCTTCTGGGTGACTCCCCTCAGTTTCTATACTGGGCATGACACGCTGTGGTACAGAATACCCCTTTGGCTAGTTTGGGTCAGGTGTCCTGTCTCTGCTCCCTCCGGGCTTCTTGTGCCCCTCCTCACTGGCAGAGCATGAGACTGAAAAGTCCTTGATCAGAGTAAGTACTACTGAGCAACAACAAAAACATTGGTGTATTATCAGCATTGTTTTCAGACTGAAGCCAAAACACAGCACTGAACCAGCTACTGGGAAGAAAATTAACTCTATCTATCCCAGTGAAAACCAGGACAATTTGGCATAAGAGAGGAAGTGGGGTTGCCCCTTTTTAACAGATCCACTTAAGTGTAACAAGAAAACATTAGGAAGGCAGAGTTCAGAAGCTGCATTCTTAGCCAATTCCAATGCAAGTCCTTCAGACCACCATTATTCTCTGGAACATGAAGTGTGGAAGCCAATCCAGGTACTTCAATGGATATGATATGTACTTCCAATACTTTTACAGAAATTCCCTACTGACCCATGCAACTGTACCCCATACTTATATCATTCAGCAGATCCAGCCTTAAAACAAACAGAATCCCACTGCAACAGTAGTCTGGAGATAACAAAGAAATTACTGTTTGCTTCAAGTTTGGTAAGAGAGAGGCAAGTGTTGCACTGTAACTACCCTAGAATATTATGGTTCACCAAAGCTTACGGAATCCAAGACAAAGCAAGTGCTAATGCAGGTGGTGGCATGTGTATGCCTCAATAACATAGACATTGCTCAGCTCATACTTTAGAGTGGTCCCCAGCCATCAGTGTAACAATATCAGGTTTCAGGCTGCTCTGTTACATTTCTTTTTACCATTGAAGACATTGGTATGATTTAAGTTTTTCAATTTAAAAATGCAGATCTTATCAGCATACCAAAGCAAAGCCAGTGACAAATACCTCTTCTCTCCCCTGTTTACCTCAAGCCTGTCACACACAGGGGTTGCCTGGATGAACTGCTACAGGGCCCAAGAGGTCCTGGGGAGAAATCTTGTCCAGCTGTAACCTCACACAGGAGACAGCTGCAGACTTTTTTGTTCAGTCCCAGGAGAATCTTCTCAGGTACACTATTTATCAAAAGCTGTATCTTACTATGTATACAAGATCATACATTGCTGATTGCCATCATCATACTTCGGTAACTCAGATTTAAGGGTAAGTAAATGGAGTTAACAAAAACCAAACCCAAATATAACTAAGATCACAAAGGATGAACACATTTTAGGCTGACACATTTATCTTCAGGACTACTGGCACGTAAAATCTGTAAGCTTTCTACTACTTGCATCTCACTATATTTACTAGCCTTTCTATCACCTAGAATACATGTGGGGCTTAACAACACAACAGAGGATGCAGTTGAGTAACGGAAAGATCAGAGATATGCTCTCGACTATTCTGATCGCTCTCCTTCCTGCCCTCCTGATGTCTTCAATATACTCAACTTCTACAGCAGTTCAAACTACCTGTTCAAACAAAAGCAAATACCTTAGAACTTCCTTCCCAAGAGGACAGTAATGGCTTGGAGGCCTGAGCATCAAGTTATGTGTGCATCCATTAAAACAGACTTGCCTCCAGTATCTATAATCTCAGTGTATAGACA
>JANHGB010059921.1:0-20737 GCA_026283785.1 Coracopsis vasa
GGGTGACATGGTTTAGTGTGAGGTGTCCCTGCCCATGGCAGGGGGTTGGAACTAGATGATCTTAAGGTCCTTTCCAATCCTAAATATTCTATGATCTTATGGTAGATTTGATGATCCTATAATATCAGAGATAGTTTTGAGACTCCCTTCCCAAACAGAAGATAAGTTGGGACTGTGGAATTTCTGTCACTTTGCTTCTATTGCAGTACAAATAACCCTTAAATATCTTGAGTGACAGGCAAAATAAAGCTATATAAAATGTTCTTTTCAGGCTGGAAACCAGATCCAGAAAGAATTTAAGGAGCTGGATGCAAGTTTCCTTGTCATTCTTCAGAAACTGCTGAAGGGATTGGGATCCTTATTCTGCATGACAGGAAGAAGTATGTGACCTTCTTGAGGTATGTTTAGTATTTGTTCCTTCTCTTCAACAAGCAAATGAAAATCTCATGGAATTATTTAGCTTTTCAAGTAATGTATGGAAGCTTGGAGCTCATGCTGTGCAGTAGAGGGACTCTGCTGGAAATATTGAAACACCAGTAAACCACTAACTCTAACTGTTCTTGACATATTTTACTTAAAAATTCTGAATTTAATAGAATATTTTGATGAGGAATTGCTGAGCAATTGTTAAAGGACTGGAACACACATGTAAAAGTTCCTGAGATCCCTCTGTGGAAAACCTTAGTTATATCTGTCTGCAAGCTAGCCTGAAATTTCCTCTCTCCTATGGAGCTTATGGAGAGAGGATTGTGCCTCTACCCATCAGAGCACCTTTCCATAGCGATTTGGAATGAACCTCATGTGGTAGATGGTGGTAATATCAATTGGAGGATTAAATGCTACAGTAACAGGGAACAGTGTCAGCACAGTTCCGTGGGCCATTGGTTTAGTGAATTCAGCCCAGTACTGTGGTGAATTTAGGACCATAAACTCTCCTTTGATTTGGAGTATTGCTTCGTTGATTAAGTGTTATCTAAGCTACTTTAAACACAAGTGCTAGTTGTTACTGTCCCTAGTCTTGGGTTTTATTAGTATTATTTTGTTACTGTTATTAAAGCTGATGTAAGGCCTGCTTCTACAGAGTTCAAAGATTGATAACTCTCCCATAACAGTTGCTATGTAAGGCTTAGCTCTGCAATCAAGCTGCACCAAGTTAACAAGTTGTCCTGTAGCTGTTGACTTGGTCAACATCAAGCCTGGCCAATATATGATGTTGAAATTAAATTGTATAATCATCTGTACCACAGGCTAAGACCAGATACTACTGACAGTCACCATGGTTCAGCTGAAGAGTAGAAAGTAATGTAGTTGATGTAGTTTGATCACGTATCTGAGTAAGGGCAGCAAAGTACAGACTTAGTGAGGGAGGCCCTCATTTCCCTGATTCTCAACAGTTTTTAATGTTTCTGTCTAAGTCTAGAGGACCACTTTTGCTAAAGTTTTAAGAGTTTTTTTAAATCTTTTGGGCAAATATTTTAGTTACTGGTGTTGATTTATTGTGGAATGACATTCATGGTGCTCCTTAAATGCTGAGTAAAGCTAGTCACTGAAGTCAGGGAGGAAGACCTTAAGAACTGTGGAAAAAAGTTGTAATTCCTGCAGGTGAATGAAGATAATCAGGAAAACATACCTGCTTTTATTAATCTCAACCAAATGGGGCACTGTCTCCTGCAGTATGCTACAAAGCCACAGTTGTTTCATACAGTGGAAGTTAAGACTGAATCAGACACTGCAGTTCTGGTTAGAAATTGAAACACTGAAGGCTGTAATTACAAAACTCAGCAATACTTATAATTAGTTAATATGAGCAGACTCCAGAGTAATGATACAAGGACTGCAGAAATGAGTGAATGTGGTGACGGTAAGTTTTTGCAAGGAAAGGCAGCTACACCAACCTCTTGCAGAGCAGGGTGTTAAATAAGAATCCATAAAATCATTTCATGAAATTTGGCCTTAATGCAGTTAGAGGATCTTATTTATTTTCACTGTTTCAAGCAAGGCTAATGCTTAGTAAAATGAGCTAAAAGCGCTGCTCAGAGATAAGAATAAATATGGATAAGGGCCTTTAAACTTCCCTTTCACACCTTTGGAAGTTACGGGGTTTTTTTCCTTTTAGCAAGTAGGCTTCTGCTATTCTATGCCTTCCACAGTAGTTCCTATTAGTACAAGAACAACAGCTCAGTTGATAGCAAACCAGGCAGCTGTAAAGTTGAGCTAGCTAGTGATCTTGTTTTCATGATTGCTGCTGTGGCTTTAGTGGATAAGGTACTCAAGTATGTTGCTTCTTGGCCATCTGGCACATTATCTCTGTCCTACTTGATTTCCTGTGTGTGTTGGGCTGTGGTAAGGTGAATTGTGTTTTGTTCAGAACAGTAAAATGGCAAGAGTTCACCTTTACAGAGAAAACTGAAAATGCCCCATGTATTTCCAGACATGTTCAAAGGAAATAAAGTCAGTGCCGCTTTATGGCTTTTGAAGTCTAACCACGGTGTTTGTGCCTGTGACCTCAGTCAAGAGTGAGCAAGCACATGAAATCTCATAGCACCTTCTATTAAAAAAATAAATAATAAAAAAAGAATAATGAATGGAAGCAATAAATACAACAAACCAAAGCATTCCTATGGGATCTCTGTCCAACAAGTTTTAAAATATTATCTCCACCTGCAGTGTTCACAGACAAATTTGTGCTGTTTCTGAGAGAGATAAGAACAGCAATATGTGGTTCTGATGTGGTAAACCAGCCTGTATTTCTGAGTTTATTCAGTTGATTACTTTGTTTAATATCCTTCATTCCTGGGATGACAAACAGCAGAATTCCCATGACCAAAATCTCCCAAACAATTGTGCAGGAAATAAATTGAGATGTTGGATAAGGCACTTGCAGGCTGTAAATATGTCACAGGTCCCCTTTCTGATATGGAAATGTACAATCTGCTTGTTTCTAGGATGCCAATTTTTTGTCTAGGTTCTATTAACACTCAGTGGAAATATCAATGCATACTACATACTGTTTCTTCAGTATGTAATAAGACTGTACAAGGAGAATCATAGTCTGTTGTGACTGGTGAGCAATAAGTTGCACACTTGAAAAACAGACTGTTTCCCCCTATTGTACCAGGTCTGCCAGCTTGCTCAGTTTGAGAATGGGTCATGCATTACAGGATGGTTTTCAGTGAGACCCAACCACTAGTGTAATGAAAGTCATGGCTCCTAGAGTAATACGGGTTTGGCAGGGGTAGGGTAAGGTTGTTTGTTTAAGTTACTGTGTATGGGAAAAAAGGTTGAAAGTAAGTGTCATGTGATTGCAAAACCTGGAAAGAAACCAACATCAATTTATTAATTCTGTGAAACTGTAGAAATTGGGATATTGGAACAGTCACCTTTTTGGGAGAGTCTGACTCATTATTTAGGAGCATCAGCAATATCCCCACAATCTCATGCAATTAATTCTTTTCCATCAATCCAGCCAACTTTTATTCAGGATGTATACAGCAGAGGTTCACCCAAATAAAACCCCAGATAATACAAAACGTAGAGATTAAGCTAAAAAAATCTGTTAAGAGACTGATGTAGAAGGGAGGGATGCATATGCACAGCTAGTGCATAATCTAGAAAACCAGAACTGAGTACACTTTCTTCCTTTCATTGGAAAGTCTTAGGATATATGTCCATCACAGAATCTGTCCTTCAGGTATTTGAAGTTAATAAACAACAGATGAGAAGAAGAAATACACTCTACAAGTCTTCCCCTTGGTCTGTTTTTGCAAGGTCACTAGTCATACACTACTTTCTTTGCAGTTACCTGCAGAGGAATCAATTACAAAGGGGAGAATCCTTTCCTTGAGGACTGTAGAAGCACTGAGTAGACAGGGTCTGCCTCAAGGAGCTTATGCAAACACTAGTAAACTTAATCTACTTAATAATCAAAAGAACTCTAATGTGATGCAGTCCCTAAGCATGCAATCAAGTAGGGAAGGGAGTGCAGATCTTCAGCAGCCTAGTTCAGTGTCAGATATCATATACTGTGTCTTTCTCCATGTGCAGAAAGGCTCAGGAGTCAGGTATGCTTTCTGGCTTCATCATAAATAGGTATTTGCAAAAAGAAGTCACAGACTGTTACGGTAGCCTTCATGTAAGATTTTTAGGAGACAAACCTTTTAAATATATTGAGGACCAAGTAAGCCATAGGCCACTTGTTAATGGGAAAACGCTAATTACAAAACAGATTGCATTCATAACTCACAAATTATTTGTCTAGAACCTATATTTTCATTAAATAATTATGACATTTAAATAAGTACTTTCCTTTGAAATATTCAGGTATTCTTGGTATTTTGTAAGCTCATTATGGGAAAGAGATGATGTCTGGGTGGAGATGACATAACCCTTACAGAAGATTTTGGCAGATGAGTTTTAGGTTTTGTGGAAGCAAGCTAAGAAGCTGAATTGTCAAGTAAATGAATGTCAACCTTCCAGTTCACAGGCCTGTGTGAATGGTGTTTGCTAATGCCTAATTGTGGTGGTTTCATGTTGCACATGCGCTTGTTCCTATCTCCGTTCAGGCTGGCTCTGGGTTTTGAGGTTTAAGAAAGTACAGGTGCTTTGGCAGAGGAAAATTTATTGCTCTCAACAGAGGAGTGCTGTGGGATCCACCTTGATTTCTAACAGTTACATTCTTTCAAGCTTAGTAATGTAGTGATAATGAAAGTCAGTAGCTCATTGTGTTGGTATGAGCCAGGTATAATGTAAATAGGCATTGTGCAAACATTCAGGCTGCCAAAAGAGATGATTTCAGGTTGATCCTGGCCTTCTGTAAGAACAGATTGATAACCAAGGGGAAGATCCTTGTCTAAAAGCTAACTACTGCTATTTATAGCCCTGGCAACTGGAGATCTTCTCAGAGAGCAAAATGCATGACTGCTTCCAGGTCTAGATCCCAGCCATACTGCCTACAGAGCCTGTGACAAATACTAATCAAATGATGAAACCCTTGAAAATAACTGTGTTTAGAACTGAGTTCACCAGGCTGAAGATCTAGCAAACCATTAGAGGAAAGCAGCTTCCAAATGATGCCTATACAGTGTCCCTTTCCTAGACCTAGAGTTCTTTTCCAGTAGTATGGAAAAAGCATCAGAGGAGAAGAAAACACTGCCTGTCAACTACTGCCTTTGTTGAAGGCAGACTGTAGAAGAGCTTTCTGGAGGGGAATCATTAGCATGCTGGTACCTATATGTTAGCTAGCTGAAAGCCATACTGTTTAAAAACATGACTGAACTGATACCAAGTCCTTAGAATTATTATTAGCCCCAAGCAGAGAAGCACACTGGAATACTGGCTTCCACTTCCCTGTGGTCTCATCACTAACCCATCCTCTTTTTATCAGGCTTGGATGTGTGGAATCCCTGGACCTGTAATAATAAAGACCTGGTGAGCATGTAGGACTGGGTGAAGGGGAATTACTGGAAATCTGAGACCCCTCCCTGCATTTACAGAGCAAACAACTTTTATAATTGATATGTGTATTTATTTAGTGTAAATAGTTACAAATCTTTAGTAATGCCTCACCAGGTCAGACATTTGAGGCACAATGAGTCATTCCCTAGCATTAAATAAGCAGCCTTGATCCCCAGATTTTTGATCGAGGCAAATAAGTGTTTTAAATGTGTGTCAAGATGGTTGTTAAAATAAATGCCTGTGGTGTGACAGGGCTGGAAGGATGAAAGAGAAAATTCCCTGGGTCTTCAGACTGAAACATTGCCTGCTCCAATTTCAGGTTGAAATTTTTCAGTGAAAAAATCAGTCCTGTCAACTGCTTCAGATGTGACAAGCATGATATTTTTGCAAATGTAAAACTCCTCTTGAAAGAAAGAAACTTGGGGCTACTTTGTCACTCTTCGGCAGTGTTTTGGTTGCCTAAGGAATATTTGCTATTTGCCACACACATGGTGTCCATGGAGGGGATGAAAACTTAGACGGAAAACTGCAGACACAATAATAATGACCTCCTTTGTGGGTAAATGGATGGTTACACTGTCATAGGGGTTTTGGTCTTCAAGGCTAAAAGCCTCTCTGCATTTCATATCCAGAGGTGACAGAGATTATTGTCCACTGCAGACAAAAGGAAATGCTTGTAACACTGCACGATGTTTGGTAAAACCTAGACTATGCCTCTGCATTAGTGACTGCCCTCAGTGCTGCTCACAAAAGTGATTTCACACTCCAGGTGGAGTTCTTTTGTGTGTATCTGTGTCATATAAATTATGATTGCTTAGACTATCCACCCTTCAGGTTAAAAAGTAGACACTCTACTGAATATTGTGAAGACCAGAAAGATGATAGTATTATATCCAGCCACAGCAGCAAAGAGGCAGAACACTGTTACATGTAAGAGATCTTTTCTCTGTGCAGGCATTGTAGTTTAGATCTGCAATAACCAAAAGTGCTTGGAATGATTATGAAGTGGTAAAAGAAGCTTCCGTCAGCATCACTGAGATTGCTGCTGTGTCCACAAATTCTGGAATTTATAGAATCGTAGAATAATTAGGGTTGGAAAGGACCTTAAGATCATCCAGTTCCAACCCCCCTGCCATGGGCAGGGACACCTCACACTAAACCATGCCACCCAAGGCTCTGTTCTGCAATCACTGCAAAGCTCTTATGTAGCGTCAGCTAATGCAGTATGGAGAGTATTGCATTTGTAGCAAGACTATGGTGGTCTTGCTGATGGAGTACGCAAACAGGAGTTACTCCCTTCACAGTGTTAGTTATTAGATACAACTTCTTGTTATGCCAGTAACTGTAATCTTACTACTACAAGACTGGGAAGCACTATTGGGTCTTTTATTTCACCCTCTGTCCTGGGCCATGTCTGCAAATGTTGAACCCAATCCTGCTGCAATAGCTCAGGTGGTTCTCCTGGTAGATGTTCACACCCACATAAGTTCTCTAGAAGTGTGTTAGGTCAGCCAAGCACTCAAAATGCTTCTTCAGCTCCATTGACCAAGAGACTCCAGACGACTCATTCACATATGAACATTTGGTCTGTGGACATCTGGAGTCAGGAGAGGTGCTGGGGTGAAGCGCTGTGCTCTTCCTTCTCTCCCATCCCAATTCAGCTGTTACAGACCAGGAAAAACAAAATAAATCCAACTCTTGGAGGGCTTGTCCATCGGCAGGGTTTCTCAGGACTGCGCTCTGCCATCAAACCCTGCAGATATTCCTCTTGCCATGTCTGCTGCTGCCATCTCTATTAATTCAGAGAAGAGGAGCAGGGCTGCTCCTTACTCCCTTTCTCTGGAAGACTTGGACCTCCAAGAGAATTCATGCCCAGGCTTGTGCTTCATCCAGGCTGTGGCAGGGCAGAGATGAGCTGCAGCCTCCCTGGTGTGCTTCAGACTGCACAACAGCTTCAGTTAGGCATCATGTCGTCTCTGTGCCTTGGGGGGTTCCTGTTCAGAAAGCAGAGAGAAAGGGGCAATCAAATCTTTACGGCGGGTCATAGTTAATTTACATGAGAAGTCTTCTTCCATTTCAGTGCATGGAAAACGTTTTTTGTGGTCGCTGTGCATGATGTCTATTCCAATCCTTTCACATAGATGGTGACCTATTAATGGTGAATTTAAAAGCCTTTACTTTAAAAACCTACTGTATTTGAGAACCTCGTACTCTGCTCTGAATGAAGTAGCTTTACCCTGAATTTGTTCTGGTATATCAACATTAGATGATCCTGCACTAAGTAGCAGCAGCTGAACTGCTTCATCTGCCCAACACTGTAGTTATGTATCTTATACAAAATGCTACTACAGAGAGAAACAGTGACAAGTGTTTCCTGCTCATCTTTGCCATTCCCCTGATGATTTCAAAGGCCCTAATGTGTCCCACCCATTTGTCCCTTCCAAGCATCACTGTGCTAATTGTTGTAGCTGTAACTTGTCTGGAATCTGCATCGTGCCCTTGGTCACCTCAATCATTCTCCTCTGTCCCCTGCCAGTTTCTGCTGTCTTCTTCTGGGAGGGTTACACAGAATTAGACTGCATAGAATATTAAAACTAGGTTTATGGAGTGGCATAATACTTTTTGTCACAACAGGAAGAAATAATGGATACTTTGTCCACAAATGGGACTCTTAGACATGACACATGCATGAATAAATTGTCCTTGTAATGAAATCCCCAAGTGAATTTTCACACTAAACCTCTCCATTTGTGTTTGTTTGCCCCTCTGAAGTGTATGAGAACCTCTGGAGCTTTGCCTCTTCCTGGGTGCAGCCCTTTTCCTCATTGCCTGTTCTCCCATTTCTGCCCAGAAATGTGCTTCACCCAGACTGTGCTTCTCCTTGGCGTTTCAAGGCACTACAGTACTCAAACCCTCCCTTGCAAGCATAATGACACTGTTCAAACTAATAAGGTATATATAATGAAAGCTGGCCACACCTTTTGGCTCTTCTTATCTAAACTCTCTAACCAACTTGCCAACTTGTCTAAGGTTGAGGATATACTAGTGTGTAAACACTTCTGAGTCACAGCGGTGTCTAGAAATCACCTTCCTGGGAAGCAGGAAAGTGCCCAGGCTCACATAATTCCTCAGCCAGGGAGGTCTCTTCTATCAGCGTTGCATGGCTGGAGACTGCTCTAGACAGACCTGCTCTTGCTTTTTTCCTCCCACTCTTCAAACACAACGAAGTTTTCCATGTTTACTCATTGGGTAGCTGTTTGAGTTATGAATGTCAATTAATACCAATCCAAACCCTACTGTTGGAGGATAACAAAAGTCCCACTGTGGGTTTCCAATTGAGTCAATCATTCTCTCTCTGCAAAGTCTGTTTGTGTTACAAAAAGACCCTGCTATTTTTGTGAGTATTTATTAACCCTAAGATACTGGCAGAGTGAAAGCCTGGTATTGACACACTTTTCCTCTTCCTTTCCTCCCCGCAGACAAGAGACCGTCACCTCCAGGGCACTGAAGTGTCCCTCATTTCAATTTAATTTATTTCACTTGCAAACTTCAGCAAACCAAATCAGATTATTGTCACGGCAATTGTGAGCATGTGTCTCTGCACAGAGATTGATGCAGCTGAATTTGTCCATGGAAAAAGTTAATTCAGATTAACACCCCTGAGCCCCCTGTGCAGTCGAGCCATCAGTGGTCTCCCACAGAGCCAAGAGACTGGCATCTTCCTGGAAATTAGGGAAATAAAAATACCTAAGGTGAGATCAATGTCACTTAATCTCATTTCAGGCTAGATGTGAGGAAGAAATCTTTTACAATGAGGGTGGTGAATTGCCCACAGAGGTGGTGGATGTGCCACCCCTGGAGACATTTAAGGCCAGGCTGGATGTGTTTTTGGGCAACCTTATTGCACTGAAAATGTCCCTGCTTATTACAGGGTGGGTGGACTTGATGATCTTTAAAAGCTACCTCCAACCCAAACTATTTTATGATCCTATGATAAAATCCCTTTCCAGTCCATGCAGTAAAGCAAGGCAAAGCTCTGCTGGCCTCCTCTGGACAGGCACATTAGCAAGCACTCTGGAGCACAAACTTGAGGGCAGCTGGCTCCTGATGGGTAACTGGCACCATATCAGATGCTTCTCCCTTCTTAAGATGGGTCAATATCCTAAATGTGAAGGAATTCATTACGTCAATTCTGTAATGTAATCATCAGTGGCAGCTCTAATATGTACTGAGCTAACTGCGCTCCAGAAAAATGCCCCAAATAATTATGAAGTAATGGGATATGGAATAAAGTTAATTTTCTTCCTAGTAGCTCGTACAGTGCTGTGTTTTGGCTTTAGTCTGAGCCACAGAGCAAGTGGCTGTGTGGTACTTAGTTGCCAGGTAAGCTTAGACCATGCCAGGAAATCAGCCCTGTGAAAGGCAAACTCTCTGGAATGTGGGAGCTGATTGAGGTTCACCCACAATAGTTTGGAATGACTTCCAGAAAACTGAGTTTCCATCTTTTGTATTATTTGAATCAGTTTTCAGAACTCAGCTTTGCGGCATCACCTGCTGAAAGCTGGTGGGTCACACTCAGTTCCCCTAACGTGCTGTATCACAAGCAAAATTGGAACTGTATTAGCACAGGCACTTTGAGCTGTAGAGATACCAGGGAGCTCAGACGTCCACAAGGTTTGGCAAGTATAGCACAGGATCCATAGGACATCCACAGAGCAGTGAAGGGAGATCAAGCGGGATGTCCTGAAGCGCTGATTGCCCCTGTTGAGGCAGAATTGTTCCCTTTGTATCCTTATTTCTGAACCTCGGTCAGAGCACTGTTGCTATAGTTGGCATAACATAAAAATCAGGAACATGGCTGAGAGCAGAAGAGAAGATTGGTAAAGGGGAGTGATGCCCCTATCCCTTTAACAGCAGTGAGCTGTTCAATTGATTGAGATTGCTGTGTGAAACCCCATCAATGACAGATGTCTAAAACCTAGGTGGTATGAACATATCTCTGTGTGTTTTCCTTAGCATCTAGAGCATCTGAGCTGACCAGCCAAGTGCTAAACCCCTAAAATAAGAAAAGTCTAACAAGTATTGATGACCTTTATTGTGTCCCTCTGCCACAGCATGTTTTTAACTGAGATGAAAGCAATTTCTGTTTAGAAAGACCCGAATTAACCTTCATGATGTAAGATATTTATCTTGCCAAGAGATCTGGCTTTTCTTTCCTTCCCTATTTGCTCCTCAACGCAACTCCTTGGCAACTCTTGAACATGAATTGCAAAGTTACTGAGCTGAGTAGCAAAGTGCATATGCAATGCACTGCACAGTGAGCCAGGTCTCCTCTTTTTGTGCTAATTGTATTAATTGCAGCATTTTGCTTGCCCTTTTGTGTGAGTGACAGTTTTTAATACATGAAAGAGGTTTACTTTTGCAGAACTGGAGAGCACAGTGAAGCATTTATATATATATTTTATAAGAGAGATCAAATGATCAGCTAGTTAACACCCTCTGTATTTGGTCAGCAGGTTGATGTTTGGTTAGTTTAATTAGGTTAAGCAAGACATTGCCAAAAATATGCCCGTACTTTCTCCCAAAGTTTGTATCTGTATTGCTGCAATGACTGATGGAAACGTTGCATTTACTGTGTTGCTGTGACACACTGTACAACATCGTTTGCTGTGCGAATAATGTGAAAACATTATGGTTGCAAATGCCCCAGGGAAGCAAGAAAATAGAATAATTCCCATATTGCAGCTGTATCAGCTGTAGTTCAGAGCGGATGTATGACTTGTGCAGTCACAGTAACATCAACATTGCTGCAGGGAGCAGATTTCATCCTCAACCCATGCTGTAAACCCTGATATACGTGCACACACGTTTACCAGTAGCAGAATATAGGATCATAGGGCAGGATCACAGGAGAACTGAGCTGGGAAGGGCCCTTGGGTGGTCTCTAGTCTACCCTCCTGCTCAGAGGAGTTGAGCCATGAGTGCAGATCAGGTTGCTCAAGGCTTGGTCCAACCAGGTTTTGGAAATGTGCAAGGACAGAGACTGTACAACCTCACTGAGCACTTGTTCCAGTGACAGATTTTCCTTATCATGAAAGCATTTTTTTGTATATCCAGGACATATTTGGAGCAATATCCCTAAAGGGAACTAAACTCCTGAGATTTTCTTGTGCTTATCCACTCCACCAGTCTCCGATATCTTGGATTAACTCCCATTGATTTCATTGGGATATTTGCACAGAGGGGACAGTAGTCTGGACTGGCAAGCTTGGAGAGAGTGTGCACGTGGAGAAGGAGCAGGAATTGTATTAGTGCTGCAAATAGCTGCCATGTGAAAGGAAATACATACCCCATTTTTGCATCATTGCACCTGAGAACATCAGGCTATTGTGTTTCTGGAGCTGTTTTATGAGCCAAAATGCTGTCTCAGTCATAAGCTGGTTATACCTGACCACAGCAGTGGGGAGAACCCACTCGTGGAAAGAAGGAGAAGGAAAAAATGTCTCTGTAAAGGAGCACAATGAGGTAAAGCCACAGAGTTTTGCAAGGCTTCACTAAGCAGCTAACTACACTTGTACATCTTAGTGCTGTAGGAAACCTTATCCAGAGTAAGAGGCATGAATATAATCAAGTGTTTAAACAGCCTCACCCTACTCTGGCGGATATCACAGTGGGTTGATCATAAACACAGACAGAATCCCTATGGCAGCCAAGGGAAGAAGAGTGATGTGTCTTGCAGACACTGGATGAGTTGGAGAAGGCTGGCTTGGCACCAAACAGAAAAGTATAGGAGATGGAGGCAAAAAAGCCAAGGTAATGTCTCATATTTTTCCTCTTTTTGGGGGTTGGGGACAGTGGAAATGTAAGACATTCTGCAGTGAGAAAACTCAGGTTTAGAAATACATAAAGACTTAAAATTGTAACACTGATGTGCTTGTGTGAGGGTTTAATTTGTGCCATCAAGTTTTGTATTTATTATTTTTATACTTTAAAAGTCTGTAAGGGAAGATCATTGATTCTACTGAGCTGCCAATGGAAGGAGATGAATGTCTCTGGCAAGAATATTTTCTGGTGCCTTTAGGGTTTTCTTTTCCTGTCCACTGTTTTTTGGATATTTAGTGTCTTTAGGATTTCTGTGGTTCACACTTGTTGGACATCAACCCAGCAGTAAGAGAATAAAAATCACTTGTGTGTTCTGGTCCAGGGCTTTGAGGCTCAAACGTATAAGAGTGGTTTCTATGACTGCTTCAGTTGGTCTAACATGACTGGTATTTCTTCCTGTAGTTTTGTGATTCTGCCTTGAAAAATATATAGAAACAGCATGCCATGTTTCTTGGGCAGATGTAGGTATGCTTTGCTTTACCCAGTAAGAACTGCTTTTGATTTTAATAAGATGTATCCAAGGGCAAAAATTGACACTTAAATCTTCTAATGCTCAGGTGCAGCTGGAAATAATCTTATTTTCCTGAAATCAGTCCAAGTCATGAGCTGAGGATCAACCATTTGTGAAGTGCTTTTTTTCCATAAGGGAAGGAAACTGGCTTTTTGCTGAAACAGAACAGAGGACTGTATGGGTGTTTGTGCCTGTGAGTGTAGTATACATGGATATGTATATGTCCATGTTTATTTGCATGTTTCTGTATTTCTGTTTATAGTAAGATTATTTAAATGGGGTATCTTGCTTATAGTATATTTTCTTGTTCCTGCCCTCTTTTGCAGTATTGCTGAGTGTGGTGTTTGTTAGCAAACAAATTTTGCCCTGGCTGTTGTAGACCAAACCCAGAACTTTTTCATGGATTTTGTAGCATCTCCACAGCCTCAGAGATGTGGAGCTGAGACCAAAGGTTGGCCAAAGGGCTTACAGGATTCGCCTGAGAATTTACCACAAATAAGTTCATATAAATAGTAATTAAATGGTAGTGGTTAAATAAATTTAACATAGTGACAAAGTTTAATTTCTGCCTGACCTAAATTCAAGGACAACTGCACAAGGTTTTGTGTGTGAAGAGAAAGCCATGTTTTGTTTCAATAGTTTGCTTCCTTCATTGAAGCAGGTTAACAAAATGTACCTAACTCTGGTAAGATTTAGATCAACTTTTCTATTCCTTCTGCTGAAATGGGTTTGTTCTGCTGAGAGAATTGCATGGTTTTGGAGGCTGAGTTGTTTACTGCTCTGTGGGTCTAATCCTGCAGACAACAGAAATCTTCTTCATCAGATGCCAGGGGTATTGGGTTTATCTCTGCACCAGAGAGTTCCCGGGCTCAGGGCTTTTTAAATTCACTCTGAACAATTTATTAGCTTTGGAAAATGGTGATAGTTTGTTTTTCATGGATTAGGTACATCACATTTCAGTCGGTGTAACTGAATTTCAAGAAACCGTGGTCATACCAACGCAAAGCTTCATAAACAAACGATGCTAAAGCACTTGGGAATTTGAATTGTCCACAGAAAAATGTGGAATAGCACAATGAGAGGAATCCAATCTAAGAATTAAGAATACCAGTTCTTTGTGGCTTCTTTGCTTAGTTTGCTTTCTGATATCAATAGATTTTTACTTTGAGGATGCTGAAGTACTTAGTATTTCATTCAGTCCCTGGTCTTGTTTTCTTATGTACTGCTATTGTAGCTTCAGAAGTGACCTGGGTTTCTATGGGCAGTAAGGAAATAGGGGTACTATTAGAGCTGACATTCTACTTATTGATTCTGATTTTCTTGCTGATGCAGGTTTGGAATAGCTCTAGGGAAGTAACTAATGGCACAAGCTAGTCCTTGTGTGTGAGCACGGAGTTTCTTCCAAACTTGTCTTGAGTTGGATTTTGCCTAGCACTATGGTTAGAGGGGGTGCATTGCTCAGGTTAGCCCTTGGCTGTTGTGTTGCTATGTCTCCCCCACAGTGAATGGCTCTGTGGTGGTAGGCTGCCTGCAGGTTAAACCACAACACATGCATAGCTGTGTCTGGCCTTTGCTACTTCCCTGATCAGCACCTCCAGTGGGTCGCTTGGGGCTGAGGGGCAGCAGCCCCGTGTCCTACTTGCAGCCCTTGGAAGCCCCCTGGGATTTGGCTTGAGCAGTAGCCTAATGCTCTGCAAACAATTCTTTAAGGTGATATTATTTTTCTCTCTCTCATGACTAGTTCAGGACCGAGGAAGGAAGGAGTCTATTTGGCCTGATGGGCTACAGGCTATCCACAGTGAAAATCAGATCACCCTGCAATGATTGCTGTCTGAAGTTTGACACAATTTCTCTACCAGCTATTTCATATACTGTTCAGTTTAAACTCGGTATCTGTAGAAAGGCTGAAGATAACATCTGCTCTTCTGACACTCAAAAGATATAATGTGTTATGAAGATAATCCTCTAAAGGAAGATTAATTTGAAAGCTTTGCAGAACAGGAGGTTGTTCTGGAATATATGACTGTTAAGCTCAGCATTCTGAGCCAGAAATACAGGAATTTTTAGCATTTTAAGAGAAGTGGGATATTCATCCTGTTTCAAGAAACATCAGAAACACCTGGTGCTAGCCTCTTCATCTGAGAGCATCTTTTACTTTGGTCAATGACTGTCTTGTTACTTATTCAGACTGGGACTGAAGTAGGACAATAAAAACAGATTTATGATGGAATGATGGATTTATGAGGGAAAGAGGTCCAATGTTGGTGATGTGAGATCACAGGGACATAGAAAGTGAAAAAGTGCTGTCAGCACACAGGCAAGGCAAAAATCATTACTTCAATCTCATGTTATGAGCTCAAGAATTGGCAGTAGCTTTTGGTAAAGCTCTGGGAGGGCAACCTCTATCCATTGTCTTCAACAACTGCCCATCAATTTTCACAGCAAACAGTTTGGATTTGCTCCTATCCTTAAAGGATTCCTTTGGGATTATCACTTCCCTGCTGAACAGCTAGCTGTTATGTTCCAGGGCAAACAAAATGGTGATAGAACAGAAGCATCTTTTCAAATGTCACTGCTTAATTGGTATTCACAGAATATTTTGTTATTACTGGAGAGTGACGAGCAGCCAGCAGTTTGGAGATCATATTGGTGGGCTGTAGTTTTGGGCTATGAGTTGTAATAGCTGTACTGAGCAGAAGGCAGAGCCTTATTTCCCCATCAAAGCAGGGAAAAGCTCATGGCTCTGCCTTTGGGACTGACAGGGTTTGGTACAAAATACAGCATCCCTAAGGATGTTTCATATCCATGGCACAGACAGCCTTTGATGACTGGAAACACATGGGTGTGGAAGGGAAGGAGAAGAATTAAACCACTGTGGCTTAATTCATGCCCTGACAAGAGACTAATCTGTGACTTGGAGCTGATCCTATGGCCATCTCCAGCCTTACATATTATTGTGTGCTAAGTCCGCTCAGATGGGACTTATTATTCCTCTCCTCTTCTAGCTCTGCAGTAATTTGCTGGCAAATCTTGCCAGCGGTCTTTGTAAAGTTGAAGATTAAATATGTTAGAAGTACTGTAAAATAACAAGCCCCATGGGGAGAAGCGGGATGCACAGCTAAGCTGTGAAACACGGGTTTGAATGCTGAGACCTGGCACTGGCTATGAAGGTTTGAACCACTGCCTGTGAGAAACGGCTCAGTAAGGGATACTTGTCTGCCTGACTTCATGAGAGCAAAGCTTGGTCAGGAGCAATTCCTGTCCAGGATGGAGATCCAGGCTTGATTTTACACCCACAGGGCACTAAGTGAGGCGTCAGCATTGACTATGGGCTGATAATAGGCCCCTCCTGGCTGATCTGGCAGTGAGGCTTCTCTCTGCCTTGCTGCTGAGCACATTTCTTTTGCAGACCAGCACAGACCCAAGCCTGTCACTGGTGCTTCATTACTTTGTGAATACAATAGGTTTTCGTGACATTACAATGCTGCAGCACCAAGCAGGTAGGTGGAAGGGAAAGCAGGGGTGCAAAGACCTGCCAGCAATTGCTTGGCTGCTTTGAGACAAAGTTGGGATTACAATTCAGGACTCCAAGTACCACCTCCTCTGCACTTCAGTGTGTTTTTCTCTTCCTAAAATAACATTTAGAGTAAAGCAAGTGCAAAAAGTTTGTGCTAGAGATGATGCCACAAAGCCGAGGTCCCTTGGGTAGGGCACTGAATGTGGTACTTCACTGCCACAAACCATTCTCTTTAAGTTTTCAGGTTTGAAATCTTTTCCTTTACATCAAAGCATTCATCAGTTCAATATTCAGGAAGAAAGACACTCATGGAGGGTAACCCAACCGCATTGCCCCACACCAACCAGCCAGGTCTTGCAGCAGTCAGCAGGTTCTGGCTCTCCATCCCTGGCTGACTGCCCTGCAACATGCTCCCTGAAGCTCCAGGAAGCATTGAGAAAATGATCCTGCTATGGTCCTGAAGAGATGCTTCCATATCTGCATTTCTCTTGGCCCACGGTGAGCTCTGAAGCATCACCTAAATAAATCAAATCCTGTTTTTCATACTTGGCTCTATCAAACCTCTTATTTTCGAATGGATTATTATCTAGATGCTCCTGCATAGTTTTCAACACATGGATTCTTCCCTTAAAAATTATAGTAATCCCATTTCTAGGGTCACCCAGTCATTGGGATAACACACCAATTTGTACCTGCTGAGGAGATGGCCTGTTTGAGCTTCTCAGTTTTTCTAACCAAATATCACTTTTTCTCAAATAAGGCGTTCCATCTCTTTGAGGACTCCCCAGCAGCAGATGATAGGTGTTCCATGTTCTCTGACATACCATAAAATGTATTCACTACTGTTTATAGCTGCTTGCATTTGGCAGCAACATGCCCGGTTTGGGACCATTTAGAATCATAGAATGGTTTGGGTTGGAAAGGACCATTATAGGTCACCTTGCCCAACCTCGCTGCCATTAGCAGGGACATTTTCAGCTAGATCAGGTTGCTCAGAGCCCTGTCCAACCTGACCTCCAATGGTTCCAGGGATGAGGCATCTGCAGCCTCTCTGGGCAACCTGTTCCTGTGGCTCAGTGAAGCAAAAGGCACTGGGTCCCTCAGGGTTTCCAAGGTGATTGAGAACAAAATTCTGCACCCATTAGAAAAACTGAGAACAAAACATTTGGATCACCAAGTGCCTATGGTAGTTTCAATGAACCATATTGCTCAAGCCTTAGATGCACTGTCCCATCTCTGTAAACACTGTGGTTTCCATCAAAGCACTTCTCAAACTTCTCTTAAGTCTCTTAATGATCTTAATGGACAGGTAAATTAACTGAATCCATTAACTGGACAGGACACTGAAAGCTACGTTACTTTATGGATGTGGCAGGAATGAGGCTGGAAATAGACTCTGTATCTTGACTTTCTCCTTATCCCTTCCCTTCCACTGAAGGCCTGGCTTAGCCCAGGACTGCTCTACCTGTTATGAGAGAAGAGGGACTGAGTCACTTTTTAACTCACTGACTATTGAAAACCTCCCCTTATGTAATCTTTCTATTTCTTTACACTCCTAAACATCCTGTAACTTGGGCACTTGGTTTACTAGGCAGCTCAGAGCAACACCCCCTTGGTAAATACAAGGGAGTTTCTGTTCGACCTCAAATTCATAAAATGAAAACCCCAGCACTTTCTGTTCACCCATTCCTGTGGCACAGAGCAATTCCCCAGGCAGAGGGGTTACTGCCCACTGCCACCTTGCACAGCAGGCAATGCTCTGGTGATATTTTTTATTGCCTTTGATCTAATGGCAGGTAAAGGCCAGGACCTGGCTGTGTTTGGGCAAGGAAAGGAAGGAAAGGAAAGAGAAGTTCCTATTAAGTCAAAACAGCTGCCCAAAGGTCACCTCAGCTTTTGCTACTCAAATGCTAATTGGGTGCTCAGCTTCTTGCTGAATAGGGCACATGTTTCCTGGCTTGTGTTGGGTCTTATGGAAAGGTTTGTGCAGTTAGGAAAGAAGCTGTTTGGGATTTGGATGGTATAGGTGGCTTGCAGTCTGATAGGGAGTCTATGCAAGGAGAGTTTGGCTACCTGCCAGGATGCTGGTGAACGAAACTGATCAGCCATGGGTGGCTATTCAGGGTGCCCATGAGTGTCTCTCCTGGACAGCTTTTTCCTGCAGAGCTGCCAGTTCAGCTTATTCAGTTGCAAATGTTAGGGCAAGGTAAGGAAACTGTTCTGTGTTGGTAATGACTTACTTCTGAATTCAGCCCTGCAAGAGAGATGGGGTTGGAAGTCTAAATAAGAAGTCTGATGTTTTCTTTTTGTTTTGGATGTTACAAAACTGTGAGCAACTTTTCCATTGATAGGGCTCACTGGCTGTTCACAGTGTTTAGGATTTCATCTAGAAGCAGAGCGCTTTAAAACCTGGCTTGAGTGAATGTGCTTTGTATGGCATGTTGCAAAGGACCACACTATTCTGTTGTCAGTCAAGTCTGCCTGAACTAGATGTGCTATTAAACATGTTGCTATGCCCTTCCTTAGTGTAGTTGATGCTTTCCCCTGAAAAAGTTATTAAGCCTTTTAAGAGAATTAGATAGCTAAAGCAACAGTAACTGCCTGGGGCAGAGGCACATCATCACCCAAACATGTGATTCACCAGCATGTGTTGCTGGTGAATTCTCTTGTCGCTGTGTTTTTTTTTATGGTATCTTGTTTGTGTTAGAAAGAGGAGGAAGATGAGAGAAAGTATGAAAAGAAGTTGAAGAAAAGTATGCCCAGGAAAAGCCCAGATCAGAACCTGGGGCTAACTGTGATCTTCAGACGGGTGAATGAAAAAAAACCCATTTAATTTTCTGCTCCAGTGGAGAAAAGAGCATTTTGCATATGGTTTTTAAAGATACAGGACTGCACGAGGTATCTGATTTAATTACCATTTCTCCTGCTAGCAAAGCTTTGCCCAACTGCTCAAGTCAAATAAGAGTATGATTGGTGCTGGTAAAGGGCAGGGCTGCTTCTAGACAGCAAGGCTGGAAGCTTGTTCCTTGTAGAACTGAGTAAGAGCAAATAAGCCTGACCTGCAGAGGCAGCCATCTCCTGAAAGTCACCCACAAGAAACTAAAGGATGCAGAGTTTTGGACCTGGCTGATCACTTGGATTAAGCTGCCAAACGTGGCTTTGTTTCTGTGCTGCATTTCTCACTCCAGTAGAAGTACTGATTGATGCCTCGCGTGCTGTGGGTACTTCACCACAGCAGGGCACTTTGTTATGTATCTTGGAAAGAATGAATCCCCCTGCTCTGCTGGGGTTTGAATACTTAATTCCAAGGGCATCCTTAAAGCGACATTCATCCTTGTGGTAAATAGACTATCCTCTCTATAGGTCAGTTCCCATCAGACAAGGTTAAGAACAGTGTGAAAATGGTCTTGTGGGAAGTCCAGAACAAAGCAGGTTTTAAGCCTCTGTAACCTGTTCTCAGCAAGGACTGGAGTATGTCCAAGAGAAAATGACAAGGAAGTAGTTGTACATAAAGACTGGAGGCAAGAGCTGTGGAAGTTTACTAACCAAAAATAACACATACTATCTTTTAACTGGTGAGATGGGAGGAGTAGAAAGGGGAACCACAATCCAGAGCCTGGTATATTAGGCTGCAATAGATGGAAGTCAGGCAAGTTATGGGTGGAAAAAGGTGGGAAAATAGAGAAAAAGAAATTGTGTTCTTATTAAATAAATCCGTATAAATACATGAATAGTTAAAATTGGCCATTTTTCCAGAGACTGGTTGCTCAGTCTGTCTGAAATCTACACCTTTTCAAGGTGTCCTGAGAGTGTAAAAATCTTGTCCTTTTAGCTTGGGGCTGTTGCTCGAAGGCAGTATGTGGCTTGCTGCAGGTGTCTGCAGAGCAAGAGGACTTGATGTTTGCACAGGGAGAAGTCTTTGCTCTTATTCAGAGTTTACCAACTTGACTAACCAGGCACTACATTTGCTGTGAGCAAGTAACAACCTTAAATGAAGTCTTAAATGCAAGCTGAGCTTGGAAAGCCTGCTCAAGGGTAATGACTGGAAGAAAATGAATAGGATGGAGCTCTCAGCAGTGGCATCTCAGACTCACAGGTATGTCTAGCACCCTCAAGATATTCTTCCAAGGTTTGAGTTAAATTGAGCTAATTGTATTTAAAGGACTTCTTCCTGAAGGAAAAGAAAACAAACCAGTCATTTAATGCTTTTTTACCTGCTCCTGGCAGATTTGATTATTATTGTTGGTATCGATGTGAAAATGAACATGGGCCAGCAGTGTGCACTCGCAGCCCAGGAAGCCAACCGTATCCTGGGCTGCATCAAAAGGAGCGTGACCAGCAGGTCGAAGGAGGTGATCCTGCCCCTCTACTCT
>JANHGB010059924.1:0-10922 GCA_026283785.1 Coracopsis vasa
GGAGCCGCGTCAGGTGGTTCTGCGGGCGGCGCCCGGCATGGCGTACCCCAAAACAGCGCGGGGTGAGCGCAGCCGTTTCATCCTTCTGCAGGGCTTCGACAGCGCCGACCCAGCGGCTCCGCCGCTCCTCGGCCGCGGGCGGGACCGGCACCGGCACCGGCACCGGCACCGGGACGGGGCAGCGCAGGGGATGGACGCTGCAGCCCTCACCCTGAAGCTGCTTCTGATCGGGGACAGCGCCGTGGGGAAGTCCAGGTGCTCGCCGCGCGGGCCGGGCGGGCGGAGCGCTCTGGGCACCGCGCTGAGCTCTCGGGTTCCTTTCCCCACAGCCTCCTGCTGCGGTTCACTGACGGCGCGTTTGAGCCGAGCCTGAAACCCACCATCGGTGAGTCCGGCATCCGCCGGGCCCCCTCCCGTTCCTCCGCCCCTTCTAGCCGGGAGTATTTCCGCTTGTTTTGGTTTGGGTCCCACTGGCGGGAGGCAGCGGGGGGAGCCGGGACTGGGCGCAGGCAGGGGCTGGGGGCGCGGAGCCGGCTACGAGGGCGGCATTAGCCGGTTCGTTCTTACAGGCCTTCATTCCGTTCTGCTGCGTCTTAGGTGTTGATTTTAGAGTGAAGAAAATGGTGATAGACGGCCGCGCAGTACAGCTTGCGATATGGGTAGGTTTTGTCCCAGATAGGGATAGGTTCTGCTCTTGACAGATGTAAAAACTTCTCCAGCTTCTTGCGGCGCCCGCCCCCCGCTAAACTCTTTTGCATGTTGAGATTGTATTCTTATGATGCAAATGTGCACAGAATGTCTAGCCGTGACCGTACAGCTGTAGCTGCAGACAGCCTTCATTCAAAACAACTCTAAATGCTTCCTTGCTCCAGGTTTGTGACATCAGTTCTGGTAGAGATCGTGACTGCATGCTCCTGCAGTTATACAAGCGGGTTACTCAAACCGTCTGTAAAGTGTTAGACTTGTGAAGATGTTGCCTTGCAGGAAAGGCAGGCACTTCATGCCTGTGTGACCCAGAAGTGCCCCCTGGATAGACAGCACTGAAGCCGAGTAAACTGCAGAAAAGTGATGTTCAGGGTGGTGAATTGCATGATTGCCTGTAGGGGTTGTGCAGCAACTCTGGGTAGGTTATACTAGAAACAGTCCAGATGCTTTATTTTGGTTAAAACTATGGAAAAAGAAAAGACACTCGGTCCTGAACTATTTAAAGGTCATTTCAGATTTACTGGGAGACTTGAGCATTTGTCCTGAACTTCCCGATGCTGTATTTCTAGCACCTGCAAAATGGGAAATCATATTGCAGCTGTATGATCAGGGTTAGTTATAATATTAAAGCATCACATTTGTTCTGAATGGGATGAAAGAGCCCTAGCAGGATGAGATTGTATGTGTATGGTCATAGGTATTTAAGAAAGAGCACGCTATTACCAATTAAGTAGTTGTGACTACTGTAAAGCGAGCAGAAATGTGCCTTAGCCTGCTATTAACAACAGTAATAGAAATGCAAGAACTTGGATTGTATTCTTTTATTCATTCACACTTTGTGTACAGAAGACAGAGCAGGAGTGGTAAAGTCACGCTTGCTGTAGCCAGTGAGTCTAAGTATTGGCTGTGTTCTGAACATGCTGCACATAGATCAGAGGCTTTGCTGAAAATAACCAAGGTATATTTGCCCTGATAATCATACAGGGGTGTGTCTCCTTGCTGTGAAATCAAAAGCAAGGCCAGAACTTGCACAAGTTGTGTGACTGGAATAGGCACTTTTGCAGTAGTGTAACAGCATCTGAAGAAGCTGCTCATGAGGAGTGGGGGAAACCAGTGCGAAACTTTAATGCATGTAGAGAGCATCAAAGTGAAAAAGAGGCTTCTGCTTTAGTGCCCATGTGTGCATAGGTGCCTGATAATAAAGTCTCTTTAGTAATGATGAAACAAATGAAGTACCTATATTGCCAATTTTAGTTTCTTTTTTAACCAAGCAGTAGTATATTACAATATAGCTGTTAGTCTGTATTGCATTCTGTGCAGAAACTTAAATAAATTTCTTTGGTAAAACCTGTATTTGTGTAATTCTTCTGCCTCCTTCTTGTTCTGAGTTTTTGAATTTCATGTTGCGCTTGGGAGCATATGAAGATGGTGAGAGTGCATGTGCCATCCTGCAGCAGCAACCGAATGGGACTACTGATTTAATTGCTTAGAGTCTTGGCAAACTTGAAGTAGTTCTTTCTAACTGGATTCTCCTTTCCTGCTATGGAGGAGCAAAGGGAGCTCTTTGGAATCACTATGTCTCCTTTCCTGCAGTGTCTGTCACTAGAAAACCCATTTTTCTTCACCTTGTTTTGTTCAGCTCATTGTTAACTGATGAAGCCTTGCTGCTTGGCTTGCAGCAATAACCTTTTATGTATTTCACTAGAGTCCCGTTGACTTTCATGTCTGTGCTCATCACTTTTTAACCCTCAGTAAAGTCCTTTCTATACATTTCTACCCTTCTTCATGTGTTTTCTGTTGCTGCTGCTGTTTCCTGACTGCTTCCCTCATTCTGTTGTCTTATGGTTATCCTTTTTGCTCAGGAGAAAATTAACTTTGTATATCTTGAGTAGTTTAAAATACCTTTTTAGTTGTAAATATATTTGATTTTGTGTGTGTGGTGTTGTCTTTTTTTTTTTCTTTTTCTTTCTTTTTTCCCCCTGTAGGACACAGCAGGACAGGAGCGCTTTAGAACACTGACTCCCAGTTATTACCGAGGAGCTCAAGGGGTTATTTTAGGTAGGAGGTATATGGAAGAAAAACATGATTGCAAAAAGTGTGGTCTTTATTACTACGTATGTGCGTATCTTTGCAAAAAGAGGTTGTTTGAGAGAGTCAGAGGAACGATTGTGATTGTGGCTTTTACCACATCACTACATCATTAACACAAACACTATGCAAAACCACTGGCAGGAAGTAATGCTGCTTCAAAACATTTTAAGCTTAAAATACAGAGATGGCACATTGCAGGCTGGTGACTTGTCAGCTTTGTACTTACTGCTTCAGGGAGTTTCTTCTAGTGGGGCACATAGGGGTTTTTGTTGGTTTTTCCTCCCCTGAAGCTATTGATGTGATTATAAGACATGAGGTTTGTAGCACAAGTAATGGATGCCTAGTCAGTCCCTTCTGAGCGACAGCACCATTCAGGAAAAGAAAGGATTCTTATTCTCAGGTTTTGGGAAGGCTGAAGACCTTGCTCTACAAAATATTCTGTCCAACTGGGGTACAGCATATTAAACCTTAGTGATCAAATCAATGCAGTTACCAGTGACCAAAAGTTACTTTTTACTCCGAATCTGTGTTTTTAGCAGCAGTGCAATGCCTGTAATTACACAGGAAATGAGGTGACAAAATACCTATTTTAAAGTATTTGTGGCCCAATTCAGAACTAGTAACAGGTATAAGATGACAACTGGTAAGTGTGATTTCCAGTCACAGATCTGTTGCAGAAACGCTTGTGTTCTTAAATCCTTAGTGATGCTGGGTGAGCCCAGCCAATGTGTTCCAGCTCCGGGAAGAGGATATGATTGATGCATCTTCTGGAATTCCTTAATACTGCTTTTCGGGGGGGGCAGTAGTTAGCTAGGAGGGGCTAAGTTCTGCCATAATCAAGTAAAAAAATAATACAGATTCTACAGCTGTTAAGCTCCTTCTCCTCTGTTACCAGTGTATGATGTGACAAGAAAAGACACATTCACAGGACTGGATGGCTGGCTGAATGAGCTCGAAGTATATACCTCCAAAAACAGCACCGTGAAGATGGTAGTTGGCAATAAAACCGATAAGGTCAGTTTAGAAATGCATTTTCTTGCTCTCTTGCACTCTTCCACTGATTTCTCAATCATTATAGAGTATAAATGTGAGATAAGTGCTGAAACTAGCAAACCTGTTGTGTTAGGAGGTGGTGCTGCTATAACTGAGGGAGCTAGGTTGGACAATCTCCACTTACTGTGTTGTTTTAGAAGCAAATCTTGTTAAAAGATTTGACTGGAAAATCACCTGGAGAGATGCAGTTGATGAGAGATTCTGTTAAGGAAGTGTGAGGTTCTACCTAAAAACTGCCGTATTCCATTGAATGTAACTGCAGCACAACAACACAACTGCTGCTTTCTTTTTGACCAGACTGTGTTTTGGACAGGTGATGGGGAAGGAGAATTCAGCTCTTCAGATGGCTGTAGAGTATTTATCTCTGTAGGTGTGAGGTGCACTGGTTGCTGTCTCTTTCTTGGGTGTTCTGGCATATCTTAGGTGTCTCCTGCATAATGAGATGTTTCACTTTTGCTTTACTACTACAAGAGGCTTCCCGTGTGGCTATCCTGAATTAGGTTCCCTTCTGCCCCCTTCCAGATCTGCCAGTTCTCAGATCTTCTGATATGCATCTTTCTGGCAAGTATTTTCCTGCTAGTTGATTGAGAAGATAGCAACACGTTAATTTCCAACTGATGTGATGCTGCTGCTGTTCTATTTGAACCCCTAATAGCCTGCCTAGCAGTAAGCTGTCTGTAGAGTGGGAAGATTGTGATTATTACATGGGTTTAGAGACTTTTCTTTTCAACAAAGCCTCCCTTCTGCAGTGGTGCTTTTCCAGGGACTTCCTAAAAGTGGCAAGTGTGGCTTATTTTAGTCATGTTCTTCATCTCTGCAGCCTGATCGTGAAGTAGAGAGAAGAGAAGGACTCCAGTTTGCTAGGAAACACTCACTGCTTTTTATAGGTATGTAACTCTCTGCCAAACCCTTGCATATTGCTGTTTAGTTTGGTATTGCTAAGTGTGAAGTGAAGCTTCTTGAAAATATTTCCAGAAGGAACTGAAATGCCTCGGGGAAAACATGCAACTCCTCCTGCAATCTTTGTTTCCCGGTTTAGTTATGGAGTAATTGTCTTGTAGATTTCCTGTCACAACCTTAGAACAATTTCTGTTTCTCCATTATGGAGAGAATGTGGAGCTGTGGAATTGTTTTCATGTGATGCTTCAGACTGGGATGCATTTCTGTTTGTCACCTTCAATTTAAGTGTGCCTTTAAGAGAGAGAGAATGGAGAGGAGGTTCAATCATTAAAAAACCTTATCTTTTCTCTGGTCCCAAAAGACCTTCTTACAAAGTGGAATTCTCCTCGTTTTTGTTTTCTTCCCCCTCCACTAGAGACCAGTGCCAAGACCCAGGATGGGGTGCAACATGCCTTTGAGGAACTGGCCATAAAGATCCTGCAGACCCCAGGTGTTTGGGATAGGAACGCAGAGAAGCAGCGAATGCAGCTAACAGGATCCTCAGCACAGCGGGATAAAAGCTTTTGTGCTGCGTACTGTCCACTTGCTTAACTTCACAGGTGGCTGCTCTGCCTGAATGGAGGGCATTTTCTTGTTAAAGCAGGATGGGAGCAGTGGTTCCAAGCACTAGTTTGTGCCTTGTTTGACCTGTCACCAGCTGAGTGGATCCGAACCCCAAAGTGATGAGCAAAATACTTTTTGTTTGTTAACAAAATGCCATTTCTCTTTCCCTTCTGCACAACTGAGATCTCCAGGTATTTTTCTAGTAACTGTCAGGTTTTTCACTATTAAGTCACAGTTCTTAAGAGTATCATGCTCTTGCTGGATGGCATTCAACATGGACTCTTTCTGAAATTCCTGCCTTGCCATAAAGTAAGGTAGTATTCCATTTCGGAGGATTATTGAAAAGCTTTCCTTTCCCAGAATGGTATGGGAGTCTTTTAGGCACCCAAGTTCCCTTAAATGTAGTTAACAGGAGCCACCCTGAGCGTTGTTTCCCTATCTCACATGGATTTAAGCAGTCTAAATTGCTACATGTCCCCAGTTCATAACGAGATGTTAAGTCAGAACAGAAAACTGCAGTTTCAGATACAGCCAGTATCAGTTTCAGACACAGGAAGACCCCTGTAGATGTTAACCAAGGCTCATCCCTCAATACTACAAACCATAAAAAAGAAATATGAAGGACTATGTACATTTTAGGTGTGAGCAAGATAGGGAGAGGAGTTCAAGTACTTTGACTTAGACCTTTTGGCACTACTGCCAAACTCTTGGGATTAAAGTAAATTTGCATTCAGATTGTCTTCAAAAATCTCAAGCTTTTTTCTCCTTACCAGGCATGGCCGATGCAGCAGGGACTCAGTATTGGCAGGACTGGAATCGTCCTCAGACAATCATCTGCATGTACCTTCTTCCTAGCGCTTTAGAATAAATAGGAGCATTGAACGTGTTCTCTTCCTCCCCTACAACTGAAGCTCATCTTAGTTACCTGCAATCTTTCGCATGTAATACAGAGCCTCTTGCCATCCTTTATTTCAAACCTCATTAACAAAACCAATGTTTCTGCCAATATCTTGAGTTAGGACCTGCCTTTGTACATCCACAGAGGTTATCTGCATACACTTAAAAAACTAACTCACACTGAGTATTTCAGTTCACTTTTAATAGCAATGCTGTATCTTAATATCTTTTCAGGTATTGTAACTTCAGGTGTAGCACTGTATGTCGTTTGCCTTGCTTCTCTCAATGCAGATTTCTACTACTCAACTACGTTAGATCATAAAGCATACAAATTAATTTCTTTACTGCTAGTCATTTGGAATATTCTAAGATGTTAGAAGCAACCTTGCTATTAGTGAATTCTGACCCCTAGACAGTATTTTACCTGGTGTTCTTTAAATCTGTATCCTCTAAATGTTTTTCTTGCAGAAAAAAAGTGCTTGTAATCTGCAATACAGATGTACAGTGAGATCAATCTGTCCATTTCATAGTTCCATCAAACCACTTAGTTTGAAATGCTGCTATTTAAATAAAATATTACCCTCAGTTTTTGACAGGATAAAGGTACATTTGTCATATAATGTGCTTGACAGTGTGTCTCGTCGGCCACATTATAGGGCTGGAGAGAGTGAATAGCAGAATTGATGGGTCACCCCCAGGTGAAGGAGTTCTTGTACATTTGCTGAGGCTACCAGTCTGACACCAGATGTGTGCTGTCAGGTCAGAGCAGGTATCTGATTGTGAGAAGTGCTTGTTCTTGTAGCAATGGTAACTTCAATGTCTATAGGCAGGACAATGCATCAAAGGTGCCAGGGTATGTGTTTGAAGAAGATGGATACCGGTGACTGTTCTACACAACTGCTTGGGCTAGGATTAACGTAGATCCAGCAAGACTGGTATGTAAGAAAAGTGCTTTTAATACGCAACATTGTTAGTTTTGCTAAATGCAGTGGAACAAGAATAACACCATACTGTTAAGATGCAAGGAATGAGACTGGTGCACCAAAAGGTCTTGTTAAGGGGCATGGTACACAGGAAAGGTTAGACCTCAGCAGGCAGTGGAAAACAGGAATTAGTTTCAACTAACACATACCTGTACAATATTCAATTTTCAAATAAAGCCCAGGTGCTTCCAGAATCACCTCTCTGCCTTTTCTTAACACCCATCTAAAAATCCTGTATATTCAAATCTCCTGAAATACAAAGTCCTCTTCACAGTTAAGATTTCTTCTTCAGGACTTGATGGAGCCAAATAGATGTCTTTAATTGATTTGGAACAAAGTCATAAATGCTGAAAGTGTGATGATTTGGACCAGTTGCTCATTTACTTTGTACTTCAGCCTCCTCCTTCTGTTGCCCTTTTTGGAGCTGCTATGTTGGTCAAGGTGGTATCCCATCAGGTGGCATCTGCAAAGATGTCTTGTAGAAAATAGGCTTCTTAAAAGTCCCATTTTTAAGTCACATGCAGTTATTCTCATGTAGACTAAAAAATGGCTCTGGGTTATGAGCTGCCCAGTCACACAGGGGTGTTCACAGGTTGTTCAACATTTGTCCTGTGTCAGTAGGGAGAGACTGGGATAAGCATACCTGTGCAAGACAACTTGGAGGCACTGGGAAATGTGGGATTAACATAACTCCCCCCCAGCCACTAGGATACCTACAACTTGTAGAAATGGCCTAATTTGAGTGCTTAATTGGAAAGGATTTGCAATTAATGATCCTGAATGAAGGGAAGGATTTTCTGCTGGCCTGACAGCCAGCTGAACTTCTGAGTGACTGGCAATGGTGTAAGCGCTCTCCAAAGGGCATCCCTCCCTCCTTGAAGCATGGTGTTCTGTAGGCGTAGTGGTTCCTGAAAAGTATCTTAACTCTTGCTACAGAATTTGTGTCCAAAGGCTAAAGATTCTGCTGGCTGGTGCCCTAGCACTGCTTAAATGGTTTGGAAGTGTAGGACCCTCTGAAACTTCACTGTACAAAATGCACTATTTATAGTCTAAAAGTCACTCCAATATTTTACTGCGCTGTTCAGTCTGAGTGTTCACTTTTAAACGACATCTGTTATGCAAGATTTTCATTCAGGAAGGCAGTGTCTGCTTCTGACTTTGATTTTTTCCTGATACAGTCTGTATGTATTAACTTCTAGACAGACGAGCAGTTTTGAAGTGAATTTGACATAGTTCCCTTTTCTAATCCATATATTTACAAGACATTTTTACAGTGTCTTTGCCTTAAACAGATGATAACAAGCTATGACCTAACCCAGTTGACTGGCACCCAAAATGAATCCTTGTTTAGTTTCTCTAACACAGTTTTCAGCTGATTACAAGCACTCTGGAGATCTTCTTTCACCAGTATAGTGTCAATTAAATGGCCATACTGCTCTTCAATGAATGCTGCTGAATTAATAATTTCCTGCTGTTCTTCATCCTGCTAATCAACACGAGAAGATGGCATGAAATTTCAAGCATGTCTTTTTAATTACCCAAAGTAATGACATTACACACTTCCAGGATTTTTGTTCACATTTACACAGCACCAGTTTGCAGTCAGGCTAAGTTTGGTCCCTGTAAGACATCCATACACTGCACTTTGAGTGTACCTGCTATAGTGTCACTCTGGAGGTGTTGGGAGTAGGTGGCTGCCCTTACCATTTGATGGGACTACTCATCAGAAATGTAAAATGATTCTTAGTTTATCTGAGTTTAGTGGCAGCTTCTCCTGCTGCAGCCCGGAGTGATGTACACAAATCCACATGGAAGACGTGCGCTTTGCTTCATGTTGCTTATAGTCAAGTTATAAGGGAGTCAAATATCTCATTCTAAGATCCATCTTAGGACCCACCTAGCGCCCCACTCTCACTCTTGCAGAAGAGGAGCCCTTCCACATCACAGATATGCTAGCTCAAATACTTCTTTCATATCTAGAAAGAAGAGATGAAAGTTAGAATACTTACAAGAGGAACTGAGATTTCTTCTGACATGGGAGACTTTAGGACATGTTTCTTCTTTTCTGGAACAAGAGGCTTCACAAAGATAACATAAGGCTTAAACTCAGGAGTCCTCAAGTGCTTTACTGCCTGTGAACAGATATCTTTTGTTATCAGATGTTTTTTGTTACCTGTCAACAATCTACTCAAACTGGGTTCAACAGTTTCACTAGTACACACTGCGAAGTCCTGCGTACTATACAGCTGAGCACAGTAATCTTTGCCTCTTCTAAAGAAAGGTTAATGTCAGTGTCCTGCCTGGCTTACAGGAGTACACAAGCTTCCTGGAGCACAAAATCTGAATCAAAATGTCAAAGATTAACTCCCAGTATGGAAGGATTAGAAGTATGTACACTGGCACTGCTTACAACCCCAGTAATGCTTCCGAGGCGGTAGGGATGAACAAGAACAAAATAGTCATCCATGCTCTCAGTATTTTCTCTAGGACTTGGAACAGGTTAGGAAGTGAGGCACATTTCTCCTACAGCAAGGGAAAAATCCCACAGTGAGAACCAATAAAAGTGTCATCAAAGCTATAGCAATGGACATCTAGGAGCTGGAAACCCTGCACTGCTTTCTCAAGAGCCCTATTCCACTTCGCTAGCAACCAGGCCATGTGTTAGAAACACAAGTTCCAAGAGCATCTTTGCTCTCTGCAGGGCAAGTAGCCACAGATGGTGACCAGCATCAGTTAGTCAAGCTTGCAGCCTAGTAAAAAATACTTGCTTTCTTTAAAATAAGCTGTAGAACTTACTTCAGGTACCACATCCACCAAACAAACCTTCTTTTTGGCCATCACGGACCGGATTGCCTCAAGACTGGTACCATACAGATTTTCCTTGTATTCTCCATGTTCCACAAATCTAAAAAGTCAATACATTTTTAAATACCATCCACAAGGAATACTGAACTTAAACATTAGATATAGCTGTTTCCTGAAGTCACAGTAGTCAAAGCGGGGTGAAAAATTGGGCAGGAGGGTGTTGGTAGCATGCGTTTTCTTTCTCTGGTTGCTCAGTAGCAATAGTCTTCTCATGTCACTGACAGCTTATCAGAACGACTGACAGATACGGGAAGAACCTGCATTACTTTAGTTCACTGATGTTCAAGCCTAATAGAAAAAAGAGGATGTTTCCCACAGAAAACAGAACAAAGCTGGCAAGGAAATGGACTCCAATTTTTCCACCTTCTGGAAAGCCAGAAGATGAAGCCAAAAAAATCTGTACTTTCAGGAAGCACTCAATCTACAGAAAGTCCTTCATACTCACAGATTCAGTCTACAAGACACTTTAAAGTGGACTTAGGAATAAAACTTTATCTCCATTCAGTACGATGGGTACCAAGTAAGCCCAGCTAAGTGCATGTTACCTCCACTAGATTCAGTTCTGACCAATACTGCTTAGGATATGCAGGCTTAAATTATAACTTATGATCCTCCTGCTTAGAATCATAGAATTAACAAGGCTGGAAAAGATCCTCAACAGCATTAAGTATGTCCAGCGTTTACTCCACCACTGCCAAGGCCACCACTAACCCATGTCACTGAGGCCTCATCTACATGGTGTGTGAAAACTTCCAGGGATGGTGACTCCAGCACTGCCCTGGGCAGCCTGTTCCAATGCCTGAGCACCCTTTGGGGAAGGAATTG
>JANHGB010059928.1:2649-16158 GCA_026283785.1 Coracopsis vasa
TGGGCACTTTCATCTGTCAGCCAGGGACCCAGCTTCCTTGGCAGGGTGCACACAAAGGCCAGTTCTAGTCCCACATGAACCAATCACCAAACCCTTGTCAATTCTTTCCATTTTTTAAAACAACAACAAAAGATCCTCCCAAACCCTTTCTAAATCCCTGTTTTCCCACCTATTTTCACTTATTCAGAAGAGCACACTAATGACCACTCTTTGTAAACTCATACGATGAAATCATGATTGAAGAACTAGAGTTTCTAACTTCCCCCTTTTCACCATAGAGCCTGAGTTCTCATTGTTTTAAATTAGAGGACAGATTAGCACCAACTGTGTTTAGCCTCTTATCTCTGCTCAGCAATGTTAGTTAAATAATATTGCAGGAAATGAGTTCAAGTGAAAATAACCAGCCTTTTTTGCAGCATTAAATGCTGAGGAAAGATTCTGGTTTGCCTGTTCTGGCATCTTATGTTTACTCAGGACAGGCATGGCACAGACAGTAAAAGGCAAAAAATTAAAAATTGAGCCATACTACAGAAGGACCAGCTTAGGGTTAAAAATTATTTTCATGCCTAATAAATCCTTACAGCTCTGTAAAACTGCCGAAGCAGGTGTCATTTATGATAGTGGCAATTTTTATGGTGGTGCTGGTGTACTAGCATCACAGTGAAGGCGATCACAGATTCATCTTGTAGATAGAGAAGTATTATTTCACAGGGAGATTAACTACAATATGAAGAAAATAAGTAATCTAAAAAGAATGACAATATCCATGACACAAATAGGTCTGTACCACAGGGAAGATCCCTGGGTGTTTCAGGATGTATGACTAAGTGGTAAGATACAAGAAACGGCAGCTATAGGGAGCACAATGTGACTGCTCAGTACCATTGTTTTTGAAATTAATGTTTATCAGTTTTCCATGAATCACCAACGGCACTTTAAATACCAGTGCCCATATTCTTCAAGAGACTATAAATATACCTAGTTTATTTGGCTGTCCTGGAGAAAAGAGTGACATTTGTTCTCAATATATAGTAATGATGAAGAGTTGTCACAGGACTGAAACAACACATTTTTCTAGATGTGAATGACAATACTTCTGTAAACCATCACACCCCTTTCTGATGGAAGACAGCTTTATCAGTCTGTTTGGTAATAACACTCCTGAAAGTTGTTTTGACTACACTTTTTCCCTTCTAATGACTCCAGCCTACAGTGCATCATGCTGGTTATATTGGTTTGTGCTTTATATCTCTTGGTTTCCTCCCAAGCTCAATATGATCACCAGACCAACATTGTTGGAAGTTTAAACCTGCACACAAACATTTCAGTTAGTGGAACTATAAACCCTTTTGCTGGTATTCACAACTATTAGTTGTCTTGTACATTTAGTTATGCTTAGAGCAAGGAAACTTTTTCCTCCGAGTGAGGAAAGAGTCGAGTTGCTTGTGCACTATTACTAAGCAGGACCAAGCAAGTTACTAATCCTTCCCTATGCCACTTTCTCACAGGGACAAAGTGTGGGGGGTCAAACTACTTAGCAACATAAACATGCAGAGGAGCTGCAGGATAGCAGACCTCTGTCTTGATCTCCAGGACCACTCACTTTCTTCCAGACTTCAAAGACAATGTAAAAATATTAAGCTTTGATCTTAGCAAAGATGCCTTTCACTTGCTGCACCCGAAACCCACACATCGACCTCAATGCATTCAAAGTTGTCTAAGAAGTAATTTGGACCAACATATCTTTATCAAACACTTAAACAGAAAACAAATGAGTCCATGCACAAGAGAGCACAGTTAAGGAACCTGTGCATTTCAGTCCTCATGACAGGAAAAATTAAGAGCTCAGAAAAAGAGACAGAAGGCTGCATTTTAGTGTTATCTGAGGTCTACTGATAAATTTGTCTTTCTAAGCACAGTTAAGAGAAATATGATGTGAAATATATAATCTAGTCTTATCTCAAAGACAGGACAAAGTCAGTTCTTTCACCTTCCTTCCCGCTTTGTAAACAGTCCTCTATCCACTCATTTGTCATGCTTCTAACATGTTAGCTTTAGCCTTTCAATTCACAGGGATTTGCACAAGCTCCTTTTACTTCCTACTCACATAACTCCATGCCCTATGAGATTTCACTTGAATTTCAGCTCCACAGTAGCCAGAATTGCAACGTCTTCAGCATCCTTCCTATAGAGTATTATTTCAAAAGAGTACATTTTGATTCTTTGAAGTGACCCTTAAAATGTTTCCCTACTCAACCTGGCATATCATAGAGCAAATCAATAATACCATTGCAATGCAATTGTTTGATTCAGGTCAGATCTTCAAAAACCTGGAGGATACTTTGAACAGTGATAAAAGAATGCTTTATCAACCTGTCCTCGATGTGCTATACCAAGCTTGCTTTGAGGAGAAAGGCACTGGAATCTGGGTAGAAATGAATAAGGAATTACAAGAAAACCATGCTGAATTGTACATGTTTTTCTACCATGGATCAATACAGCTTCCAAGAAATCAAAGGTTTTGAAGGAAAAGGAACACACTGTGTGCATACCTCTGAAAAATGTTAGGTGGTAGTTGTGTAATACACATACCTAGAGGGCTCAAAGGAAAAAAACTTCAAAATAAGTATTTGTACAGTTCCTTTTAGAGGAATTACTTGATGGGCCGAAAGAAGTTCTTAAATATTCTATTACGTGTTGGGTCCAAAGTTTTTTGGAGAGTGGTGGCATTTGTAATAAGACTGGTAACGTAATAGTACAATTGCTTTCAGTAGGCAACCTATGTAGATTAGAGATGGACTTCCTGAGCACAGACCAAGTGCCAGCGCTTGTAGGCAGCTATCACGGTTCCACGAGATGAAGCACGCAGATATGACTCCCTCCTGCTGCGACTGTTGGAAAGTTGTGGGGCTTCTGCATTAGTCAGCACAAGTGGACCTTGTTTTTCTCATTAATTGCATCAGCAGGGTATATAATAAACAGCTGCCTCAGAGGAAAGAGGAGTGAGAAGGGATAATATGAAAGGAGAGTCCAGTGTAATAAATTAAATGTAATGAATAAAGTGGTTCTGGTTTATCCTGTTCATTCTCTTGCTAGCATTTGTGAACAGAAGGAATAGAAATAACCTTAGTATGCGTCCAGCCACTAAAGGACTGGTGAACTCTAGTATTTCCAAGGCGCATGTTTGCCATGTATGAATAGTAAATGCATGTTCCTGTCCCAGAGCATTGCAGTCACAAACACAGCCTTTTTCAAGAAGTTCCCCAGCCTAAGACAGGGACACAGATTCTGCTTGAGTAGGGGTGTGCAGTCACAGTCACTAAAGAGAAACACTCAAATACAGACCCCAGGAAAAGGGAAGAACCTTCTTTCAGTGACCCGATTTATCAAGAATATATTTTTCACAATTCAGACAAGAGAACATTTAGTGTCTGAAAATATGGCTGAAACGGCTTAGAGCTTAAACAAACTGAAATGCCCTCTTACCTTTGTTGTTTATTTTCTTCCCCTTTCTTCAGCTGCTCTAATACAAGAGGAAATGGCAAGTTCTGCTGTGTATACGCACATGCTTTTATAAACAATGATAAAGTGCAAGCCCCTCACCCTCCATGCAAGGAGCTTTTTCTTTTTTAAAATGAAAACTTCTAAAGGAAATCTTAATGGGAAATAAAAACAACAGAGACTACTTACATCTGAAAGACCAAATGCAATTGTTCAGCATTTTGTTGATGGAATTACCATTGGTGCTTAGAAAAGAGGTTGCCAAATTAATTTAAGGGTATTAGACATCCAAATTATAATAAAATTCAAGCATGCTTGAGCTTTCTAAAAAAACACATCATAAGTATGCAATTCAAGGCCCAAAGTGCAAGCTGCATGCCCATAAAGTGGATTAATTTAGGAAATCAAATTGTAAAACTGCTTTCCACCTCACATTTTATTTCCAAAGCATTGGGGAGGTAGAACATTTCTCCTAAGGAAGGTCTTGCCCAGTGCAAAAGCAGAAAACCATAAGGGCTGGAGAGCAGCACCCTACAGCATCACCAGGGAAGAGAACAGCAGCCTCTGGCTGTGTTTAAATAGGGCCCCAGGCAGGCACATGTGGGGTCACAGTGGGGCTGATCAAAGTTGTTAAGGTGGAGCAGGGGCTCTAGTAGACACATGCTCTCTGCTTGGAAAATTACACTTCCAGCCTCCATCTTTCCAGGTTTTGACAGTATTTTCCTTGCTAATACAGATGACGGATGCTGATTTCAGTACCATGGCAATAAGTCACAAAGAGGGAAACTTTCAAATAGGTTTTAGAAACATGAATCTCACTACTTGTCGGTGAAAGTTGTACCCTTAAATATATTCCTTGGATATATCCATAAATCTCATCCAGAGTGGAATAGATTCTAGTGAGGGCGATGAGAGGACAGGCACTATTCATTTTGCCAATGAAATCCCTCTGTTCTATCCCCAGCACCTCCAAATCCCATGACAAGCTGCAGTTAAATGATTTGAACCAAGACAAGTGGACAGCAATAGGCCACATGTTAGTATGGTCATCGGAGCCAGAAAGCATTACAATGAAAGGGCAGAAGAATCAGGAGGGAGTAATTAAAGTAGGGAGGAAGAAAACTTCCCCCATGGGAAGTGATCATCTGTGTGCTACAAAACAGCCTTGTGCTGCACTTGTCTTTGGCTTTCATCCTGCAATCAGGCCACTCTGGCCAACAGCTTTGTTGGGTGCACACTCAGCACAATGTGGAACTTGTGGGACCAGTATAGCCTTTTGGGCTGCCTTGTGCAATGCGTGGCATTTCCTGGCCATAATATCTTTTTGTACAGCTAAAATAATCTGTGCATTCTGGTTTTAAAACCATCCCTCTGTCACTGTGTTGTTAAAATAACATCAATATCTCTCCAGTCTATGAGTTAGTGGTTAAAATCTGCTGCCAATTACCAAGCAAAATGTGAATGAAATGAAGAACAAATTTTCTAACTTCATCAGTGTTGTTTTTCTCTTCTTCCCCCAGATAATAATACCTTAAAATAGAATGCCTTATTAACCACAGACCAGAAGGTTAATAAGTACATCAACAAAACAAATGTAGTAAATTAAAACAATGCATTAACATTCATTAGGATTTCACTGTTGATTCCCAAACATGCTGCTATTGCTATTCTGTTATTATCAGGCAATAATTGTTATGTCAAAAGATAGGACCCATATGGTTCAACGAGTTCCTCTGGGAGATTCTTCTGTATGAAAGTCAATCAAAAATATGATTCTATAAGGAAACACATGGACACAGGAGAGCTGCTGTCGGTATATGCAACCCATGTGGAAGACTCAAGTGGCTGTTTTAAATAAAAGTTTTCAAATCTAGGGGAAAAAAGTGAGAGTTAGGAAAGCAGCAGTAAAATCAGCAGGTTTGTTCACAGTATGTAAAGCTCAAATGCTAGTCTCCGCCAGACTGGCTCCTATTATCCTAGCAATAGAAAACACGCTCTAAACACTTCAGGAAAATTCAGACTTTGCGTATATTTTCCTACCTATAGTAATTGAAAATGCTGATCCAGGTGAGCCAAAACAGGATATTTCAAACAGCATTTACCCTCTGAAATAACCACAATCTTTAGGTGAAACCTGAATAGATAGATGATGGCTAATGTACCACATTGAATACTCTGATGAGCTTGCCTGCCATCCAACATCAAATCCTGTCTTACAACTCTGGTCCTTGTGGTAAACATTTAATCTACATAACTAACTTCTACGATGTTGTAACACACGAGATGCACAAATCTCTCAGCTGCCTCTTCTCCTTCAGCTGCCCTCTTCTGCACTTATCTCCTGACCACCCTACTGGAAGGAGTCAGGACAAGCCAGGGTGACTATGCTGTGGCCTTGGGTTTTGTTGCCATCTGATGTCTGCCTGGGACCCTTCTTCCGCCACAGCTTTGCTTCCTCTTCTCCTACAGCTTTTTCCTCCACCCAGGAGCAGAGCAGAGCTGGGCTGTGGCTGACTTGCTCTGACTTTCCGTGCCTCTGGCCCAGCCACAGCCTGCACAGCTTCTAGCAGCTGCCGTGTGCCTTTGCCTCTGGCTGACTCCCGCTTCCACAGAGGGTTTATTCCTAGCGCTGTTGTTGATTTGTAGGGTTTGGTGGCCCATACAAATGCAGAAACCATAATTGCAGGGTTTTGAAGCAACACTTGGATTACATCACCACCTTTGTATTTTTACATATCCTTTGCAAGTTCATTATAAATTACTCTATGCTCCTTACTTCACTGTTTTACTGGCACAAGCTGTTTTGCCTAGCTCTATCTCACTGTTCTATCTGGCGGTTTGTATTTACCAGGCACACACGGGTTGTGACGAGTTGCGCAAGTTGGTTTCTATGGTAGGTTTCTAGTCGCCATCTGCCTGAGTGAAAAAATATCTTTTTCAGTTAACACACTCGGTCTGGTGTTTGCATCTTTTGTTTCCTCCCAGATGCAATCTCAGAAACAGAGGAGGGGCTGCGAGGCTTTTGGGGGAGGAAGGGCTCTTTTACCCAGCTAAGAAATGCATTGTCCCCACCTGAACACTGCAGGAAACAAAGTCCTGAAAAGACTCTTTCCCTGTACCCAGCTACTTTCCATGGCACTGCTTTATCATAAGGGAGATAAAACCCTAACCCTCTTTCTATATATATGTTCGCCCTGTTTCTGGCCTGGTTTTCTAAGGAAACCAGGGTCTGTGCTCTTGTTCCCCTTCTTCCTGAGCTGCTGTTAAGCCTCTGGGTTATTTCTGCCCCATTTAGAAGAGAGGGCAGAAAATTAAGTTCCCACACATTTCACAGGAAAGGGGAGAGGCTTATTAATGACCCCAAAGAGAGATGTGGAGGAGTAAGAGCTCACCCCTTGCTAGACACTCACAAGGCCACTGCAGAGAGGGATGTTCTGAATGTCCCGTTCATGGAAAATTGCTTTATATGGAACTTGCATCTCAGCAGACACAAATGCATCCAAGCAGGTCCATAGGAAACTGCTCACGAGACTGTCTGTTTCCAACAAGTCTCTCCAGCTAATAATATCAAGCAGCAGAAGCAGGGACTGGGCAAGCAGAGCCTCTCTAGAAGGGCCTGGAAGGGCAGCAGCAATAGCAACACAAGTGATGCATGATGAGATGTGTATTTTTGGATGATAGAAGACCACAGTCCTCAGGAGGAAAGGCTTCTGTTTTCCACAGCTACATGAGGCAGTGGAAAGGGCAGGCTGTAAGATCACTGGTGAACAGCCAGAGGAACTGTGATCAGGCACACAGCATATACACCCCAAAGCAGTCCCAGACCTGTGATTCATTCAACACCCACCACTGTGAGTTTTGCCATGCAAGGGGGATCAGCAAGAGCAAGATCTGCCAATTCACTTGAGTGAGCATTCCTGAGAGCAGCCTCTGGATCGCCAAGCTGCGTGAATTAGGGTGTGCAAATGCGCTGCGGGTGGCACACTGCCTCGGCCCCTCTGCACCGGCAACACAGGGTGTTCCCTGCACACCACCTCTTCCTCCCATTCAGCACAGGGAAGGCACTGCCATGCACTGGTGCCTGGCAGCCTGCCACTGTCACAAGGGGTCTGGCAGCTTCGCCAGCCCAGCTCCTGCGCAACAAGCACACATTTCTTTTGGAGGAGAAAGATAAACTGCCCCCCGCCATGCTTTCCAGGGGAGAAAGGGGCAAGGTGAGGTGTCCAGGCCAACACCAGCATGATGCCCATGATGGCCCAGGCACTGGCCCAGAGAACATGTCACCTGGAAGGTGACCCTAATGAGGTGCACAAAGTGCTTCTGAGAACCAAGTTATCCCTTACACAAAACAGCTTGGGTGCCCCTATGCCATGTGGCCATTCAGAGCATGCAAGGCAGCTTCAAACTGTTCCTGAGCATGTCCCACTGGCAGCTGTTATTCACTGCCAAAAGTATGTAAGGGCATTTTGATCAAAATGTATTTTCTTCTCATATGCTTTTCCCTCAGCCATGGCTCACTGCTGTCTCATTTTGCCTGGGAGAAATATTCTATAGCATAGCACAGATACAAGGCTGAACTTTTTATTTTTAAGCTAAAATAACCTAAATTTTTAGAGGAGAAAACCATCAAGGTGGCATCTGCTCTCACAGTATATGGTTTTAAAGCAGAGAAAGCATATACCTTCTGTAGGAGAAGGAGCTGTTTCCAGGCTCTCCTCTCCCTGGAGTGTGACCTTTCACAAAGACCTTATACAAAGACATGGTAGGCAATGGGCAGTCAGTGCAAGCTAAGGGATGAGGTACCCTCACCTTGGAGCAATAGGCTCTGAATCAGCCCAGTCACTGTGGTGCTTTACTATGGAGAAAGGTGCACCACACCCTAAAAGCTTTGGGCATTCACAGAATCAGTTTTTCAGCCTAGAGCTTAAAAAACAAATAAGCAAACAAAATTTAAACTTAAAAGTAATTGCAGGTTTTTTTCCCCTAAAAAGTGAAAGAAATACAAGAATAGGGAAAAAGTGTAAATTTTTGTTTCGACAAGCAACAGCCTCAAGTTCTGAGCAGCTGGAGGGAAGAAAAAAAAAGGAAGCCCAGGATAAGCAAACCAAAATTTGCTTTGAGGGTTATAGCTTGTTTACAAGGTTCAGCCAGAGCACAAAGCACAAAGAAAGCACCTGGCCACAGTCCCTTCGCGCACTTTAGCAGCCTGCAAATGAGATATAAACCAAAAATAATCAAACAAAACAGCTTCCAGAAGGAATGTTTTCTGTTGAAACCTCCTGACTGCTCAGCAACAGCACCCACGCTATGCATTAATAAAAGTTACCTTTTTGAAAGGCTGGAGAGCTCTCAGCATGATATGTGCCTGCCTGTCCGTGGCCATCCAGACCACCTCATACCCATAATCGCAGCCAAACTCTCCCTGGGAACATGAAGCAAAATGAGATATATAAATAGGTTCCTCCATCATGGCCTTGACAGCTCATCACATACACCTTTTGCATGTAAATACATTGGGGGAATTTTTTGTGCCCTCCAGAATTCTTCCTGTCATTGGGGATCTTTCATGTTTGATGGAAACTGTCTCACAGGCTGTCAGTCGCTGAAGCTATAAAATCACCTGCCTCAGGAAGTCAGGTTTTCAGTTACAGGCAGACAGATAAGGCAACAGCAGAAGGCTCTAGAGAAAAGTTTAAGTGGGAAAAATAATGGTGCTGCAATTAAGAGACTAATCCACTGCAGAGATTCACATCTGCCTTGGTGGTACCTTGCCACGGTCTGGAGGAGGCAAACATCCTGAGCTGAGCCATACAATCTTCAGTCAATGGCTTTATTTCCAGCCCTAGTTAGGAGCATTGTATTCTGTATGGTAAGAGTGAAGTCTTGAGGACCAGGACATTTAAAAAAGGCATTTATATGTATTTATGTGCAGTAAATTCTGAAAACAACCTGTCACTGCTACGCAGTATAGTTATTGAGCACCGTTCCTAAGAATCATTGGGCTGGGCCAGAAATCACATTGAAAAAACCTTACTCCTTGAACAAAACAAATAAACAACAGCAACAGCAGCAAGTAAAAAAGTCCTTCTATCCCACAGCTATTCTTTTTGCAGGAGTAAATCACAGTGAAGGTCAGTGTGGGAATGCCTGACAGCTGCTCCCACTGCACCCAGCAGCTGCCAGAGCTAATGCAGCAACACAAGGTATTTCTTACATGTCCACCCAGACAGTGCCTTCTACAGCTTATTTTTACATCTTTCATGAAAAGCTTCGAATTAAGTGGAATTGTAAAGGTCGTGCTCAGGGAGAGGGAGCACAACCTGGAGAGATATAAGTGGTGGATCTGGGCCACAATGCCCAGTGGTGCAGGAGGTCTGGGAAGGAGCGCTTAGGTACAGCTACTCTTCCTGAAACGATCATGTCACTGGATCCATCATCTCCCAGCCAGCAAAGCTTCCTCCAGAAGTGTTCATTTTGGCTCTTAATAGAATTACCCACTTCCCACTGTCTCCTATATACAGTCCATATATTATCCTCTGTCACCTATATATGATCATCTGTCCTGGAAGAAGGTTTGGCTCTTCACTGTCAGTTTCTGCTTTGTGGATCAGCTGGGTTTAGCACTGGTTATTTTGTAATCCTGCAGAAAGACTTGCACTACAATAATGCTAAAATTATTTGCATATATAATCTTACAGTGAGATTTGTCTGAGGTCCTTCTCAGACTCTTGTTGTTCAGCTCTATGTAAACCTGAGTGTGTACATTTTATACTCAGTAATTACTAAATGAAGGCAAATAAATTAATTTTTAATAAGGCCTTAAATAAATTTAAGGCAAGTTTTTCTTCATTCCTGATGAAACATACCTTTTGTCATAAAAGTCTCATTGAAAAGGAAACTAATCACTTTGGTTTTGCTTTCTAAATTCTTTTTACTAACAAAATTCTATTTTCAATAGTTTTCAGCTACTCAAATCTAAACCCATGCAATCTTTACTTCCTTCCTCAATATTTTTAATCACTAACTCAGTGATATGAGTAGTAATGTATACAAAGTAAGATAAACACATAAGCTGCCTGCACCCAAGCCCAGGTGGAGGTGGAGGCTCTCTCCACAGCATCCCGGACTGAGACAGAGGCCCTGCTAAAGTGTAGCAGCACCAGGAAGATGCAAAAACACCTTGGCCACCTCGGGACTTTAGCTGAGGAAAATCCTGGCAACACCTGCTTTTATTGTCTGCTGAGCTGCTTGTTGTGGGATAAGATAGGTATGTACAAGGTACGTAGAGCACAAAGAACTATTGCTCATTTTTCTTATGAAATTTGCAGCTTCAGTTCCCTTTACAAGGCCCAGCCTGCATCCAACCTTGAGAGACAAAAATCACCCTGAAAACAGGGAGTGTCTAAATCAGATCTTCTGACAACACTAAATAGGAGATTCAAAAGAGAAGAAGTGCTTATGCTCCTGTGCTTAACAGGTACCTATCTCTGTGAATAAAAGTAGAAAATACATTTAGAAAAACCAAAGCATTTCTTCCTAACAAAAGTACTGGAATTAGTTCCGGAAACAGGTTTTTAGAGAATGGTAGCAAAATCCTCCTGGAGTTTTCCCATGCCATGGTAAGGGAGTTTCAGCAGGAGTAACAGGATAGACAAGTGTATCTGTAAATATGCACCTGTAAATTAATGACTTACAAATTACTAGGTATATTGTGGGCTGAAATAAGAGAGCAGTGTTTGACATTGACTTTAAAGCTGATTTAAAATAAACAAGGACACAATTCTAAAGAAGAGCTCAGCAAAACCTTTTCAGTATGTCAGACAGCCTAGGTTTTACTTTCTCACTTCCCAGAAGAGGCAGGGTTGATCTCTAATTTCCAGGGGAAAATCATATGTAATATAATCCTTTGCTTAAAAGGACAGACCTCAGGGTGCAAAGGAAAACAAACTTCATTCCACAGGCAAAGGTTAAACAAAAATTCTTCTATTAGGAAACATATCAGATCTTCTGATGTTAACAGAAAGAGTGAATTACATTAAAAACAAATCAAGAAAAAACAAACATTTTTCTTCAGGTAAAAAGTAATATTCTGTTCAAATAATGAAGGGAACTTCCAGCTTTTTTCTTTTTTTCTTTTTTTTTTGGAAGAGCTTGAATAAATTGTATATGTTCTAATTTCTCCCATTCACAATCTGATGATGAGTATCCCTTTTTTTTCCTGCTGGCACATAACTCCCTCTGTCTGTCCCAACTCCAAAGTCCACACATATAAAATCAGCCTCTGCAAAGCAGCAGGATGTGACAAACAGCTCCCTTTTATCTACCAAGACCAACGAAATATGAAGCTTGCATGTTAAAGAGCATTAAAACATGTGTCCAAAACCAAAATTGATCCTACCATATGCTCTGAGGCTTTCACCACACAGTACCACCAAGTGAGAACATATTTTCCTGCCTAGGAAGGCAGTTTTTCCACATCAGCTTACTGCCTTCGTTGTTTCATCAGGAGCACATTTGTTGTGCTTAACCTTATTTCTTCAGTGTGTGTATGTTCACTGTATTCTGACAGCTAGAGTGTTGGTTTTTGAAGCCTGTAATCTGACCGCTTCCCAGGAAGCATGTAATAGCAGTCATGCTCTTGCTCATGTTTATCGTATGTGAACAGCCACCTCTTTGGGTCTTTAATACTAATTAACCAACCAAATAATGAGTAAGATTTAAAGAGAAATCTCTGGGGAGGAAAGAACAGGTTCAATTTAATTACAACAACATATCTTGATTATTTTTTGTATTAATACTAAGAATCTGCACTCAAACAAGTAATCTTTGTCCTAATAATTAAGATAATTTGTCCCTACAGGTTATTTCTTGCCTGAAACAGAGGCTGTTGCTATGTGAAGGTAGAGGGCTGAGCCAGTGAGTGGGAGCAGAGAGACAGCTCCTTAGCACAGCATTGCCTGCCTCCTTTGCAACAGCAAAACCTTGCTGCTGATCATTCCAGGATCACCTGCAATCTGTGCTTTAATGCTCTGAGCATCTCTAAGGGCTCTTTGGGGGAGACTCTCAGAGCAAAGCAGCGCAGCAGGATGTCCTCACAGCTCTTCCTATGGCTTCTATCCATATTCCTATCTCCCGTGGTTCCTCCAGCACCTGTGAATTTATAGATGAGCCCCAAAGAAATGCTGGGACAAGCCAAAATCTCTGTTCCACTGCCCACTGGCAGATATGACTATTTCTTGCCTGTGAGACTGGAACACCCAAACCCACGTGCCTTGCCTCTCGTCTTTACTTAGGCAAAGATCCCATGTGGGAGATGTGTATGTAAAACACATTAAAGCATCTGAGGTATTCCCATAAAGCCTACACTGGTATTCAAGAAAAGGTTGGGCAGAACTCCAGCTACCCCTGCTCCTGCAAGAAGAGGATGGATTCCATCACCTCTCAAGATCCCTTTCAAAGCTTCCCCTCTGTGTTGATGCTTAGAATTACTGGACCATGCCTGTATTTGTGCTGTTTCACTAGAATGATGCTTACTCATTTTGTAAGGAAACATGTACTATAAAGGCAGTTGTACTGTTGTTATTATTGTAGTTGTTATTGCTATTACTGTTGTTAATACTATTGCTATTATTCCAGTTATTATTATTAACTTAAGAACTCCTGAAAGATGGATCATGGTTCTTAAGGGGCTTCGATGCCCAAGCAGCATCTGCAAACGAAGGACAGGAACAAACCAAACAGCAGCAGAAAAATGAGAACTTATTAACTGCAGCACCACCAAGTGTCAGCATTGAAAATACCACATCTTGGTAAAATACCACATTCTACAGGAACTGCAAGAGCAAACATTTAGAAGGACCTACTGGCATGTAAATGGAAACAGCTTAATTTTAATATTTTTTAAAAAGCTGTGTCAATGTCTGGAATCTCTATGCCTTCTTCCAAGTTACACGATGCATTATGCTGTGTCAAGGTAATATTAGCACTTTCACAAAATAAAATGTGTTT
>JANHGB010059932.1:0-19574 GCA_026283785.1 Coracopsis vasa
CGAGGTGAGGGATCATTACTGAAAAAGGAAGAAATCTGTTATTTACTGCTAATTAAAACAAAGCACATCAAAGAAATTGCTTTAAGTGGGTTTGAAACAGAAATCTCTTATGATAGGAGAAGGATGGGTTATACTGTAAACTACTTTCAGGCTTCAGCAGATACTAATAGCTAGCTTCTGCTTGATACACTTTTAAAATGCTTCTTTGTAATATGAGGGTGCTATAAAAACTGGCTCTGGAGCCATGTGGTGAAAAGTGTGTTGGTTGTCTGAGTCAAAGGTTGAAGTATATCTCTGCTCTTGAAAACTTGATTTTAGTTGCATCAGCTTATAAGTGCAAAATCAGTAGATAATTTTCATTCTACAGCTTTATGTATTTATAGTAGATGTGTGCACACATTTGTGATTAAGAAACATAAGGGCTTAGTGAAGATGATATTATTGAGCATGTATTTTTCTTTCTTAAGACAGAAATCCATTTTAGTAAGGTATACCAAGAGTTTGCGTGCTGTAAACTACGGTAGGAATTGTGGCTAGGCGCAACTAGCATTTATCTTGGCTTTGTTCAGCAGTACATTATGTAAAGCAAGGTAGGAGAAGTAGATACTTAGAAGCAAAAGAGGGAAAATCATCATTTTAATTACTTTGAAGTGCCAAAACTTAACTGCAAGATTTCTTTTAAGCAAAATGAGGAGCATGGAAATAAATCTGTCCTTAGGGATCAGCAGATGTGTTTATCCATGATTTCCTAACTAGTTGGTTTGATTCTTCAGTACTGTCCCCTAGAAGCTTTCATTGGAACTGGGTAGATCAGACAGACATCAATGAAGGCTTGAATTCCTTTTCTAATTTATCCAAAGAAATCTGTATTCTGGACTAAGCTTTCTTTTTGGCATTTTTGTATGTAGTATCATCCATGGTATTTGCCATGAACATGAATGCTACTAGGAAACTTCTCAGTCTTTCATTTCTGAAATGTTTTCATGTTAATACTCATGCAGAGAGACCTGAAAGCAAAACTTCCCAGGGATGTGAATTTCACAGAACAAACTGAACAGAATCAGTATACTGAGAATATTGTTAGTTAAGTACCCAATAGCCCTTTCTTTCTCCAAAACCTGGACTTTTGTGTGTGACTGGAGAAAGGGGACCTTGTTTTTGTTAGATGCAGGTAAAGTAATCTCTTGGTGTGTTACGTAACTTCTTTTAACTGGAAGATGGGGATTTTGCCATGGATGTTATGAGACGCTTTGTATCTAATGTGCAATTTCTTTGTTGTTGTTTTGTTTAGTGGGAGACTTTGATAAGATCTGGCGTGAGCACTGTGAGGATGAGGAAACTCTGTGTGAATATGCTGTGGCAATGAAAAACCTTGCAGATAATCACTGGGCAAAAACTTGTGAAGGGGAAGGCCGAATTGAATGGTGTTGCAGGTAAATCTTAATGTATTTGAAAGATGCAATTGCACTCTTCTACTTTATTTATAGTACAATCGTTGAGCAGTTTTTGCTATTTTGCTTTTAAGATTTGTTCTATAAGATGTTAATAATTCATTGCTTACCAAAACAAATACCTTCTTACTGTTCTGCTAAGGAAATAGCTTGTGAAGTGTTTTGTTATGAGGTAACCCTTTTTTTTAAAGTATCTTCAACAACCAAATTTTTCCTCTCCTCAAATACTGAAGCTGTAGCAAGTAAAACTATGGAGTAATTTTCCATACATTTGAACCTAAACTGAGCAAATGCAGTAAGGGTAGCTCAAGTTTAATTTTCAAGTCTTCGGTTTGATTTGTGCATATAATAGTGTTTGAACTCTACATGTGAATCTCTGGTGCTTAACTTTCAAGTTTTAATCTCCTGCAACAGACTTTAACCTCTGTTAAACTTGCTTTAAATAAATTTTAAAATTCCTGTAAGTCATAAACATCTAATTTGTGTTGGGTTATGATAATTGTAAAGTCATTAAGGGAGTTCGGCTAAACTGTTTCAATCCTTGAGGAAAACAAACTCCTGAAAGTGGAGAAATGTTGGTCACTCAGGATTCCTGCATACAGCTGGCATCCAAAGTATACCATGGAATCAGCACAAATAAATAAAACAAATTATTGTTGATCTCTAACTGGGAAGAGAATTCATCAGCAGTCCTGCCTCTGAGAATGACTTTAGACAAACAAAAAGTAGTCTCGTATGCCAGTCTGTAGGTCCTGCAGGTGAGTGTTGCAGTGCTGAGCAAGAGGCAGCAAACAGCAGATGTGGTATTGTTAAATTAATTACATTGGTCCTTTAAGCCCCTAAAACGGAAAAAAAAACCAAACCCAGAAGGGGAGAATGGCTCTGAAACAATTGATCTAGAGTACATCTTGGTGGCAACTTGAGCTGTTGTGTGGCTTCTGGAAATGGAGCGAGTAATAACAAGCTCGTTTCCTTTTTCCATACCATCAGCTTGTAAATATCTGAAAACCATATCTTTATGTATCAATCGTTTATCCTTTAGCTTAACCAAAAAACCCCAAAAAACCAACCCACCACCCCCACCAATGAAACCCCATAGTTCAGTGTTTCTTTATAGACCCTTTTCTGGACATGTATTTTGTATCCTTATCCAAGTTATAAGAGAGGTGAATCATCTTGTAAAGAACTACGCCCAAAAAATAGACACAGCTTTCCAATGGCACTGTCAGGGATAAATAAAGAACTATGATTGAGGTAAACTCTTGTTAATGTTGTTGACCTTGTTTAAGTAGTTTTCTGTGGGTTTTTTTGGGGGAGGGGGGTTTATTATGTTTTTGTGTTTGTATTTTTAATTGGTGTGACATTGATTTATGCTCATTTGTGATTCTCCAGCAACTCTTTCTTTTTTACAGCCTTCCTCAGTTATGGTTGTTTTCTTGCACTTGTGCTATTTATTACTTCTGTGGAAATGCTGATATTTTTATTCTCTTTACTAAATTACACTCTTGAATCATACTGAATTCTAATACTGAGATTTCTTGCAGCAGCACAGTCTTCACCCCAGCTTGGCATTGTTCTCAGATTGGTTAAGAGAAGTACTGACTGTTCCAATGTTCAGGTTATCCGTCAAAAAACTGATTGTACTGGATCCAGGGCAGATTCCTATGAAACATTGCTCAGTATTTTCTTACAGTCTGATTGTCAACTAATACGTGAAACTTTTTTCAGTAGAAGTGTGTGCACTTACTCTCATTTCAGCCAAACAATATTCCCTTAGCTTGTAGCAAGCTTGTCTGGTACCTGGTAGGACAGGATAATGTTCCTTGTGGACGGGGGGGGAACAGTTGATGGCCTGTACATTGAAGGGTTTTGGCTCTGTCTCACTTGATTTCTGCGTGTAGTTCCTACAAGATTTACAAAGTAAACATTTAAATAAGTGTTTGAGTCTTGCAGAATGATCTCACATTAAGAAGAAAATCAACCCGGGAAGAGACACTAAAATGCTCTCAGCATAAAGCTTTGGTTGAAGCCTTTTCAGTTTGCAAAGTTAAGGGGTCAGGAGTTCTACAAGAGTAGAAAGAAGAGTACTTTTCACTTCTGTGTGTCTCAGATTAAACCGAGGCCTGGATGGTTGGGGACCAGAACATACCAGATTTACTTGATTCTGCAATTTTTTGTTCTTTCTCAAAGGGCCAGGAGGTGTGCCAGACAAATGGCAGGTCCCATTGTTGTTACTCCTCCTTGTGTCTGGGTGCATAATTGCATGCGAGAGAACTTTACTTGCATGAGACTTCACTGAAAGCTTTTGTTCAGTGTTTTAATTATGTCACCATGGCAGCAGGAAGGTAGCCAATGCTCTAAATGAAGTATAAGTTGAGAGTGGAATGCTAAAAATACTTTGGAACCACAGGTGTGTCCCTGCTGAAGAAAGGATAGTAGAGCTTTTTTGTTTTAATGTGAAGGAAGATATTTTCAGAGACCTGAAACTCACAAGTGTGTTTTCACTAGTTGGAAAAAAAACCCCAAACAAAACACTTTCCTTTATTTTCTTTGTATTGTCTTATAAACTAGCACTTGATAAAGTAAATCGGAGAATGCAGAATAACCACTAGAGAAGCTGTGAGTACTTCTCAGGATCAAGAGTAACAAATTTCTTGCAGGGTTCTCCTTTCTGAAGTCTTTCTAGCTATTTAGTTGAAAACACTGGGAAAAATGCTTTTTCCAGACAATAATTCTTTAACCAGATGGCATAAAAGGTATTATTTTACCTTGTTAGTTTTGACTGAAGCAAATATTGAGGCTTTAGAAAATAAAAGATGGAAAGCAGTACATGACAGATTGTGCTAATGACCATATGCTGTGTTCTGTAGGGCCAATTTTATTTATTGTTTAAGGGCAACATTATACAACAGTTAATTAGGGAGAGGGGCAGGGGGAAGAGAGATTAAAACTTCATCTCCTGCCAGATGCAGATTAATGATCCCCTGAGTGGTGGTGTGAAAAACCTGGGTGACACTCAACTGTCCTTCCCTTGCTTTCTTTTTCTGTCTTTGGAAAACCAAATATAGAGTAGGAAATGATATTTGGAAATTAACACTTCTGTTTATATTACAACACAAAACTTAAACCAAAATAGAGTAAAATGATGTTTACCCTGAATAATTGTCCTAACTCTTAATTTTGCTGGCATAGGTGGGGCAGTGACCTTTTGTGTGGACAATGAATGTCAGCCTGTTCTGGTTCTAGTTAGAACAAAATAAGCTAGACCAGCAGGTTTGCTTCTTTCTGTTGCCTTTGCATCAGTGTCAAGACTTGTGTTGACTTGGCTATTTTTTTTTAAATGACAAAACCCCCAAGTCTGCACTTCTGACTGTCATGACAAAATGCTATTGAGACCTGCTTTTTAAGTCTTTTGTTTCGTAAGCAAACAGAGGAAATATGGTTGTAATGAAATTAATGTTGGGTGAGCTCAGAGCAGTTTGGAAAAACTTCTAGAGAATAGATGTTAGAAGCTTATCTTAAAAATGTGATTTACTGGGAAGGGTTCTGTCAGTGTCTGTCCCTGCATCCATTACTAATGAGTATTTTCATTAGCAATCTGCTAGAATGAAATCTGTTTATCAAATTTGCAAATGAGACCAAATGGAAAAGAATTCTCACTCTGAGAGCAGGATTGAAATTAACAGTGTTGTCAACTATGCTAAATATTATCAACTGTACAAATACAGGCCAGGGAGTAATTGGTTGTGTCAGTCTTTTAGAAAAGCATTTGGATTCTGTAGCAGGCTACAAGCTGAATATGAAACAGTTACGGGATGCTTTTGCAGTAAAGGCAAATATTATACTGGAGGGTGTTAATGAGATTGTTTTCAAGATACATAAAATACTCTCTGACTTTATGTAGCATTGCTCTTAGCCAAAATATCACCTTGGCCACTGCATTTAAAAATAACAAACAACAGTGCAGCTCCAAGAAAGAGAAAGAAATGATCAGAAGTCTTACTTGGGTTTTTGGTTTTTTTTTCTCCACAAAAGCCTGTGGGTTTTTTTTTCTAGAAACTGGAGCTTTCTTGTCAAAAGGAGAGAAGGCTGAGTAATCTCTTACAGGATCGAATAACAGGTCTCTGCTGGAACTGGAAACTGATCCTGTTTGGGTTTGGAAGATTGAATGAATAAATGAATATTTGAAGTCACCTTAACACTGTTTTGCAGCTTTCTTGATGAATGCAGTTAGTCAAGTGATTCACTTTCAGGGGAATAGAATTAAGAGGGAGGTAGTGTAAACAGAAGGAGGGAAACCATTTAAAATGGAGAAAAAGACTTCATGTTCATTGTTCATGTTTGTTTGACAGTCTTCATTTTTGCTTTTAGACACTGCTTTATTCTGACAAAACCATATCTGTTTCTTGAACACTAGAACTAATTAGAGCAGTGATCATATGATAGCTGCTGGATCTTTTGAGTTCTTGAAATCCTCCAGTAATGAAGGATGTTGACTCCAGAAGCGGGCTTGGGGTGGACATAACAGAAAATAAACATCTGATTACAGATCTAGTTGTGTTTCTCAAAAGGAAAATGTCTCAAAACTGAGACTAAGTATGAAAAATAAAATGGGAAAAATGTATACAATATATAATTATGAGGATAAAAAATGACAATACTTTCAGAAACCTAGTGCTTTCACCTATGCTGAATACAGGATTTCCTTAACCTGAGGCTGGGTGTACATGACAATCACAAAATATTTTCCATTCCAGAGGAAAGCTATGTGTACAAGGGCATTTGAGAATTCTCCCTTCCTTGATTTTCTTTGGAAGTTGGGGAGGGCTAGAGGGGGGAGGAAATAGGGCACTAACTCTGTAGAAGAGTTTACACCACTTTTTTTCAGACGAGCAGCCCTCTCAGTTGATATTAATAAACTTATTCCTCTGAGTGTGGGAGAATGAGAGAAACTTTCTATAGACAGAAACCATGAGAAGTCCAGACTTTCCTTCAGCTTTGAAGAAGAATATGTTATTCTCTGTACCCTCACTGAGTATCATCTTCAGTATTAGCTTTTGGTTAGTAAATACTGTAAGGAACAGAAGTCAAGCTCACCTTTTCCTCATTATAAAGCAGAAGGAAGGAGATGGACTGTGTCAGTTCTTAGCATGCAAACTGACTGCTTGAAACCCTCACGCATTGATAACAGCTATCAGAAACTGCTTTTTGCCATGATAAAAGCTGACCACACCAGCTTTAATTTAGTTGTTCATTATTACTTGATGAGAACAACTAAACTGCTGATTCTTTCATGGCTTCTAAATTTCATATGGCAATTCCCCCCTCACTATTATTTTTTTGTTATTATATGGTCTATTGAAATCCCTGGTTTTGGTGACTATTCAAAACCAAATCTTTTCTTTCATTGCTGAAGAGTATTAACAAATTAAAATGTGTTCACATTGGCTTTTACTGAAACTTCTATACACGTGCAGCCCAAATGGTGGAGCAGGGGGGTCAGCTTGAGCAGGTTGTTTACCATTTGAGGTTTGGAGTATGGAAAACAAGTTTCACTGAGGAAATACCTAGATAATTTTATTTTATTTTTAAAGACAAGACACAAAGTGGACACTTCAGCTGTCTCTCTGCCAGCAGACTTCAATGATTTAGACCTGAAATGTTTATTTCATGGTTTGTGTAAACTGTAGTAAGTGTTAGCTCAAGTAGCATTTACATTGCACAGTTCTTCACAAACAAGTATGTTAATTGTAGAGTGAATGTTGTGTCATCAAAGACTGAGCACTTAAATGTCAGTTAAAAATGGAGACTGTAGTTCTCAGTATTATAAAATAGGCTCCTTAATTTTATTTTTCTTTGTAGATGATTAACAGATGCTCTGTTCATTACTTGAGACAGTTGTTAAATGTGGAGTCTTATATAACTGCATACTCAAAACCACAGTGTGATCAGTGATGGCTTTTAATGGTCGTGAAGTTGAATATGTGCTACATCAACAAGTTCCCATGGGGTAAACTATGGAGTATATTACATCTGGTTAGATACTGTGCAATGACTGCCCACGTGCTCACTTGTTACCTCATGTAGGTGTAAGGTCTGCTTCCATGAGGGGAGTTCACAGACAGCTCCTCTGAGGCCTTGGGAGCCAAATGGGCAACATGTAGTAATCCTGCCAGAATCATTCTTACTTCAGAAAGATGCGAAATGGAGATAACCCTCAGTGGTTATGAGGTGGTGTTGCCTGGGTTTTTTTGTTTGAATGGGTGGATTTGGTATTTTTTTGTTTCCTTGTGGTGTACTGCACAGGTATGCAGACTGGGATCCGAATGTGAAGAATTTTATCCGGTCTTGGGCCTTCCTGTGGCTCTGGCCCCTCTCTCCACCAACAAAAACACAGGAGTAGAAGATGCTCCTCTTCATGGTTGGCTTTGACAGTGTCTAATGTGCAGACAAGGAAGGTCTGTAAAAAATACAGAATTACGAGAACTCAGTGGACATGATAGACAGGGGTAGAAGGATGGAGAAGATACTGATTTACACCATTAACAACAAGGAAGAAATGTCTTCTCAGTGACAAGAGGAACTTGTACTATACAAGTAGGTGGTTCTCCTGTGCAACAGCTCATTAAATGTTAAGCTGGGCAACATACCAGCTTCTAGTGAGTTAAAAGGCTGATAACATCAACAGTTAAGGATTAAAAACAATACATTCTCCAGAGGTTGTAAACTTTTTAATGTGTTCTGACTTACACAGCAGGTTCAATGCCAGTACAACACTATTTAAACTGCCATTCATTCTGAATGTTTTAAGAGATGTAATGAGAAAAAAGGCTTAGAATAAAAATAAAGAGACTGCAAGATGCTAGCAAAGTATGAAGGTAGCTGATAAAGGGTGAGGAAAAAGATTTTTTCCCTGAGTTTCATTTCTTTGACTAAATGACACGCAGAACTAGAGAGTTCTAAATTTATCATCAGCTTATAAACAAATAATGGAACATAGTGTAAAGTACATGTCTATTAGCATGCCAGCAATAATTCAAAGGTTTTTCAAGGGTTCTCTTTTGTTTACTGATGTTCTTAATCTCTTTCCTGCTAAGTTAAGTGACTGGCTCCTTCTATTTAACTTTGTTAATTTTAGACTTACCTTTCCATAGGTGCAGTCTCTAATGGATGGAGTTGGTATGGTTTCACAGTCTGTATCTGGGATTATTGCAGACTGGACTGCTATTCGTGCTTCTGCATGTGATCTTGCTCTGTACTCCTAAGATGTGGATTTTATTTCTTTATTACACCTAGCTTCTCTTTGGTCTGAAAACAGCTTCGGTTACTGAGGAATTAGAACTATAAACTTGTTAATTATAAATAAAATGTTTACTGAGTTTATTTCTCATATAGCTGTGTTCTCTGCTTAAGGTTACTGTCTGCATTTTAGGCTTTTTATATAGTGCAAGAATGCCTAGGGCCAGCTTGAGCAAGTAAAACTTGCTTGTGCTTTGTGTTTTAGACACAGGTCAGTTTTGAACTTCAGGTGCTATAAGCATGTCAGCACAGGAATGTGTGCAGAATAAGAATTCCCCCCTACTATGGCAAGAATTAGTAACCTGGACATAATGTGCTACTGTAATTATACATTTACTAACTCAAGGTGGTCATTTCCTACCATCTTGGAGTAAAGTGACTTGTATCTGAACCTGTTTGATTGCGTATGTTTACCTTCAAGAAACTCCAATGATTTTTTTTTTTTCCCCCCTTCACATCTTAAATGGTGGAGATGCTGAATATATTTGGGGCTTATAATATCACCAACCCTTAGATAAGGCCTGTTTATTCCAAGTCCTTGTCTCTATTTGTGATTTAAATGCAGCATTATACCGACATGTCCTTTCCTGAATCTCTGATGTGAAATACTATGTTATCTTGATCCTGCTTTATATAAGGTGTTATTAAACTACACTTCAATTTATGTTTTCCGGAATGTTTCCTTCAAAACTCTGCAGCTTTATTAGAGGAAAATTGAATAAATTTCAAGAAAGCATCCTAAAAATGGGTTGTTAAAAGAACATTGTTCAAACAAGTACTATTTCTGTTAAACTTGCTGTGCAGATACTTAGCTGGCACATCTAATTAAAAATACTGCTTTATGCAGGGTGAGTCAGGCTTTTTAATTTCACAGCAACAAATTGTTTCCAATTCTATTTCTATTTTGTGGAAAAAATTCAGTTATTCTCAAACATAATGCTTGCTTCTCATACACTAATGCTGACTACTTGTTGAAGTATGCAGGTGCCGTTTAACTTTTTCGGTAACATTCATTCCTTTAAATTAGTTAACATTTCTGTTCAAGTCTAACCAGATTATTTTGTTTGGGTTCCTATTAGCAAAATAATTGAGTGTGGAGCAGGGAAGGTTGGGAATTGAAAACTAAAGTAAGTCTTCCACAGAAATATATCTGTGGACACCTGTTACTTAAACAAAAAACACCCCAGGCAAACTTAATTATAAAAACTGGTGTGTGTAAGTTAGCCCATAAGCCTGGATTATATTTCTTTCCCCCCACGTTTCATACCTTGCAATACATGGATGTTTCAAAGCCCTGTGTTAGAGGAGCTAGTTAATAACTCTGCACCTTAGTGGAGAACTGTGGTGCTCAGGTGACAGCTGAAGTTTACCTTCTGGTGATGTTCTGACAAGACTTATGCTGCTTTACACTCTAAAAATCTATCCAGATAAAACTATTTCGAATCAACTGTAACTTATGGCCTAATTTTCGGAAATAAAACACCACTTGACTTCAGGTGTGTCTTTGGGTGTATCACATATGTCCTAAAGCTGATTTACCAAAGTTGCAGTAAAACCCAGATTTGTTTAGAAGCTGGCAGCACTTGTATATCTTAATCCTCTGTGTTGTTTCTTATCTATAGTAATGACCAAAAATAGCATCCTGTTTTTCTGGGGAATTGTTCTTTTTGTCTTTCCAGTGTATGCAGAGAATATTTTCAGAACGGTGGGAAAAGAAAAGCACTTGAGAAAGATGAAAAAAGAGCACTTCTTGCTTCTAAGACCACTCCAGCTTTAAGTGTCCGCCAGGCTCCCAAGATCGAAGATCCCTTGCCAAACTCTGGCTTGACAAATCATGAAGCTGTAACAGAAGAGTAAGTTTTACTTGTTTTCAGACTGGTTTTCTCTCTCTTTGTGTGATAGTACTTCCCTGGACATTTTTTCCCTGTAACATATTAGATCAGTCTGATGTGGTTTTAATAGTTAAGAAAGGGCATTTTGATGTGAATATATACATTTTACAGAAAATATTTGTTGTAGTATATTTTGGTGGATGCCCTAAAAAAAAAAAATTGCTTGAGAATGACTACTTAGTCATCTTCATTTAAGTGTTAGAGCAATTTCACTTTTGCATGTCATTGGTGTGCAATGCAATTTATGCAAAACCTTGAGGTGAAATAAGGGAGATGTTAATTAAGTTAGAATCTAATGGCTGTTCAGCACTGTTGAAAAGTCAATTGCTTATTAAAGTACTAAGTGCCAAATGTAAATATCAGAGTACTTAAAACTTTCCCTTCATAAATAATTGCAGAGAAACTCTTCCAATAATACACTTCAAAAGCAATTTTGAATTATAACCCTTAATTTTAAATGTGCCAGCTTTCTGATGACCGGCTTTGCGGAAGTTGTAGTATCCTTGAGGTATTTTCCTAACAACAGTTTTAATTTTTTGACCTTCACTCAAGTAGGAATTTTATTTTTGGCATTCAGGAGTAGCTTTAGTATTTCAGTTACAGTCTCACCCTCTGTTTTTCCTGCATGGGTCATGTTTGTGGCTATTCAGGTGTGGTGGAAGAACGACTAATATTTTGCAAGTATAGTGGAATAATGAATGCATAAGCATATTCTCATTAAAGTTACACTTAGGACTTGTTTCATGTTCTTGCAACTGTCTGCAGTAGTGGTGTTTCTGTTCTGAGATGTATTTCTCATTATTGCAGCACAGCTGCTGTGATCAGCACTTTAAGTTAGATATAGTATTAGTTAGGCAAGAAATGAGCACGTTACTAATGTTATGAGCAGATGTGTCAGTCCTTATGAGCTAATACCTTTTGCAGTTTCTTGTGTTTGTGAAGTAATTTGCAGGAGGCATTAAGATTCCAAATGCCCATGTGGTTGAATAGCTGCATGAAAAATGAAAACATTTTCCCTGTTCTTGTCCTATTATAACAAGACAAAATAGATGCTTCTGAAATGAAGGTAGTGGCTTCTCATAAGCTGACTTCCTCCAAAGCCTCCTCTTTTTACTGCTCATTTTGCTAAGTCAGCCTCAAAATGAATACCTGTTCTTAATGAGAACTGCCAGGCACTTTCACACAAAGGTATGATGAGATACTAATACCTTATAATATCTCAGTAATGCTGGAATTTGTTAACACATAATTTTAGCATTACTATAAATAGCAGTTGGTTAAAACTTGTTTGTTTAAATCAATAGGTTTGATAATCATGAGTTACTTAAAGTTGATTCGTCTTCCGCTGGGAGGCCTTGTCATGATAAAGCATTAGCCCTCTCTTTGCATGTGCGCTGTTGTCATACTTTATAATGGCTGTTGGAGAGCTAACTTCGCAAGTGTCTTCTTGCTACCCGTAGCCTGTAGGCTTACCTTTTGTTCTGACTAGTGTGTATAGAAAGTTGTTAATAGAGAAGTTTTTATTAAATAATTTTAAAAGTACTTGGTTTTTTTATCTTTGTTTTAAAACTGTAAAAACACATACATCCATAAAGACATACCTGGCAAAGGCAAGTTTCATATTAATTATCAGAGTAAGATACAGATGATAGTAAGGTTTTTAGTAGATGTACAGGCCTTAAAGCAACAAGGCATAGCTGTTCTGTGAAGCTGCCCAGCGTGAAAATTCAATTTCTTCCTCTATGCCTTAGAAGAAATTACAGAGTTTATCAGAACGAAAATGGACTGTGTATTACACAAAGCATACTTCCCTCCTAAATGCTTTTCTACCATGTCTGATCAATTACTGAGTCTGAATCTCACTGAGGTCTTTGTACAAGGGGTACTTCTTCCCACTAAAGGGAAGAAGGAAGGGGAACTTCTTCCCACACATGCACATGTTCATATTCTGTCACTCCATTCTGGTCATATAACACATGTTTTCTATAGGTATGGCTTGGCCTGTGACTTTGGTTTACTCTAGGTAAGTGTAAAAACAGTAATTTTGTTCTTCACATATAATCCTCTCTCAAGTAGTATTTAAACCAAGTTCCCTCTGTAGGACCTCTTTCTGAGTCTGCCTTTACTAGAAAACTTGTGGAGAGACTGTACTTTGCTTGTTAAGGAGCAAAGCAGGCTTAAGAGTAAAAAGTTCCATGGGTAGTAGGAAAGGTGCTGAGAGATGTGGAGAGAAGCTCAGCCACGTCTTAAAGGTGAGAGAAGGAAACATCATAGGAGCCAGACATGCAAAGTTTACTGCAACTTAGTCACTCAGCTGTTCTGATGAACCCATTTCCAGTTGCTCATGTTGCTCACCTCTTTGCCACATTAAAATTGGTGAATTGCACAGCAATAACTAATGCGAACAGTTATTTTTTACTTTCATCTATATGAAAAATAATGTATTTTCTGCAGTACTTCCTTCCACCTCAGAATGAGTACTTATGTCTCTGACATTACAACTGAACCTGTTGTGAAGCTGGACATCAAAGTGTCTGAGTCTTGCAAGATGGTTGTTATCTGCTCTATACCAGTTCCTCCCTTCAATAAATCAGTTCCCTCTTTGTTCTCTTTTTGAGTATTTTCTTTTGCCATCAAATTAAGCAGTCTTGCTTTTTATCCTTAATGGTAAAAATCACAGCTGTTTTGTATGGATTCTTCTCAGGTCCTAGTTTGACTGTCTGTTAAGGTACAACCTGTTATTCCTTCTTTTATAAGTATCCCAGCAAGGTAGAGCTTCTCTTTGGATTTGAGGCATACCAGTGTTGCCACTCCAGACCAGATGTATAGCTTTGTTCTGCTCTTCTGACAGCAGCATAAGGCTTCCGAAATTTCTTCCCCCTCATGTCCTTGATAAATAATAGAGTAATTTAAAACTCTGAACTAGGAGATCAGCACTTAAAGTGATTAATTTCAGAGATAGTGACTTTCCTCATGGTCATATCACTGTTCTACTTCTATCTACTTCCAAGAGAAAATGCCATTTTACTTGTACAGCACCTAGTTGAATAATAGGTACATTTTTAAGGGGGCTAATAATAAAGAGCTGTAGTCCATTTAATAAAGTTCTTGAAATAAACAAGTGGGGGATATATTTAAAAAGCGGTCATTCCCTGGAAGTGTTCAAAACCCATGTAGATGAGGCCCTGACATGGTTTAGTGGTGGACTTGGCAATCCTGGAGTAGTGGTTGAACTTGATGATCTTAAAGGTCTTTTCCAATCTAGTTGATTCTATTATTCTGTTTCCCAGGTTATGTAACTTCTTCACTGGTTCCTGATCTTTAACTATTCACATTTTGGTTTTTCTACCTGTACACTAATGCATTGAAGAATTATGGATCAAGATGTGCCTGGATATTGCCTACAGTGGCAAAGTACTTCCCTTGCTTTTAATGTTGCCTTGGCTGAAAATCATTAAGAAACAGGGGGTTGAAGGGTGATTATTAGTGAATTCAGCAAGACTGTATTTCTAACGAAGTTACTGGCTCACTGGATGAGTGACTGTCACCTAAATTGCAGCTTCAAAACTATTTCAAGCACCTAACTAGGCTCCTGTTCCTACTGGCTGGTAACTGGCAGCCTAAGAGTTGCTACTAAGCAATTCATGACACCTGTGCTCTGAGAGGCAGCAAAACCTTACAAGCAACAGGAAGTCCAGACACAAGTGAGAATCTGAATCGCTGCTACTTTTATGATTTCAGAGTATGTTTACATTGAATTTAGATTACAAGGCTCCTTGGATGTGACACACCTATCAAAGTGAATTTGTTCTCCATTAGTGTAGAAGAGAGTTTCTGGCTTCTGCTCAGCTTGGAACCCAGAGTTATAGCTTTCCAGAAGTGTGTCCAATGCTGTACTAGTCTTGTCTCCCTTCACCCAGGCAAAAAATAACAGTGCAGCCAAGGATGCAGGTTGTGTAAGAGAGGAAGACAGAATACATCACAGTGATTTTTCACTTTACTGTAGGTGAGGAGGGCTCTCATGGAGATTAGAGGGTTCTGGGTTATATTGCTTAATTTTAATTTCTACAGGTATTTCATCAAATACTTTAAATGGAAAATGTTTTTAAATGGAAATCACTGGAGGCTGTCACTCTCATAGGAAGTTTTCTCTGCACTGTAGAGTCACATTCCCTGTTCTCGTGTTTCACGTGTCTTCTATTGATTTGCCATTGGACTCTTACATAGAACACAAATGTACATACAGACATACATTTTCTGTATTTGAATGAGATAGAATCTACCATCAGTGTCTCCATTTGCTGGACAAGGAGACATGCTGGTGCAGGAAACCTCATACTAGCCTTATGTGGAAAAAGACACTGCTTCACTTCAGCCTATGTTTGCAATTTATGGCCACTAGGATCTGAATGGTCCCTCTGTAGCATTCAAATTCCTGTTGTAATTGATTACATTGTGATTGGCATCCAAGCTGTGGGAAAAATCGTCACTGTCCTCTTCATTCTGAAATCCCACTTAGGACTGAGTGACTTCCAGGGCAGCCTGGTAATGCGTGCATTTTAACTTAGGGTTAATTGTTGCATTATTTGCCTTGGTGATGCTGGTATTTTGACAGAACTATCCCCTGGATATCTTCTGTTCTGTATAGAAGTAAAATCCCTTAACTTGGCATTTATTCTGCCAAATGCAACGAGAAATCCTCTCTTGTTTTTTCAACATCCTCTCTGTGGTAGATCACTGGGAGTTTAGGAGCCCAGATCTATTTATGCTGCTTAAAGATACTGCAGAAAATTGTATTTCTTACTTTTTTGTTGTTGCTATGAGTACATCCATGGTTTTGTGGGACTCCATTAGCCCTGCAGATCTGTTTCTGAAAGTTTTTGTAGTTACCTGTCTCTCGAGGGCTGAATCTTTCCCAGAAAGATGACAAGTGATATTTTGGAGATGCCAATTGGAATTGGCTACAGACACTTGAAACAGAAAGCAACATTTGCTTGCTGGATAGTTACCATTCTCCTCCCTGTAAGTTCCCTGTGAATGTGATGAGTTTGTGTTTGTTTGCCTCCACTAATGGATTTTGGGTATTCTAAGATCTTAGAAATAGTGATGGAAATTTTTAGACGCAGCTGTGTAAATGATCCGGTAGAAAGAGCTCAAACTGTTGAGTGCTAGTGGTGCTGTGTTTTTGCTTGGTATTTTTTTTAATGTGGATGCATTCATTAAGTTGTGTTCTAAAGAACAGGCAGATGCAAAGTCTGTACTAGTGGTCTAGAACAGAATAGTTTAACTCTTAATATTTTGTTGGAGTTGCAAAAAAAAGAGTAAACAGCAGGGGCCTCCATATTCAGAGTGTAAGGAAAATAACTAAACAACATGTTTGAATGTAGGATGTACTCAACAGCTGACTCCTGGGTATTAGTGATAACTGAGTGCAACATTCTAATTCCTTTTAAGAGGGACAGCGTATCAGGTTAGACACATGAAATGCCACAAAGAGGCAAACTTGTAAATGACAACAAGATAGCTGCCAGCCAGTACTTTTGTACAGGTTGTACCTAATGCTACGTTCCATACACTGGTAACTGCCTTATCATGAAGAAAATACTTAAGGTTGCAGACTTGACCACGGGTGTTCCTCTTGGCATTGGTCAAGGAGACTGTCCTTTGGAAGATAAGAATGCTTTCAGAGGCAAGGCAGCAGTCACTAACTGCAAAAGTTGCCAGGCAACTTTTTTCTTTTTTTTAAATTATACATTTAACTTAAAAGAGCAGTGATGTCTTTATTTCAGATCGGGTTTGCAGTTGGTCAAAGATGTCACAGCTTCCCAAGAAAGGCAAGTCCAGCCTCTAGTGTATTTTCTGCTGTGGTATAATGGGAGCTTCAACCAGACAGTACAAGAATGTCCTCTCTCTGTTTCTTCAGTCTGCTATTTTCTTTCTGATCTCCCACTCCTCCAGGATTCTTTCTACCCCAGAAAGTTTTGGAATCTGTTTGAGCAGATGATGGGCCAGTTACTCTGTGTGGGATTTATTTTTTTTTTTTTTTTTTTTGTGGTGTTTGGTTTTGTTTTTTCATTTTTCTGTGACACCTTGGAAGAGTATATATGTGCATCTCTGCATTCTGGAACTGATGTCCTCAGTAGTCTGTCAACTGCCTGCTATCAGTCCAAGCAGTAAGTCATGATTTCTCAAGTTACTTTCTCCTTGTGTCCTGGGTTCACCCTGCTCTCCCCCCTCTCCTCCTTTTAAACATTCACCTTTTGTTGTTTGGTAGCATAGGTAAGTATTTAGCACTGCAGCCATTGGTCTTCGTATCTGTAATTTCACCTTGGATAGTAGGGTCGTCACACAGTGGCAGATAAGGATATAGATTTTTGGCTTACTAAAATGTTCACCAGAATTCTTACGGGATGAATCTTCATTTGTGAGTACTTCAGTAATACTCTGATTAGGACTCTCCTAAGCCAGACAGCTATTTTTGCCTACTTCTAATTAAAAAGCTTTTGGATACTGCAAAAGAAAACTGATTGCCTGGCATGGAGTAGGTTGCGGGCTTTTTTTATTTGGTTGGTTGTTTTTTCTCCCAAGTAGTTTTCAGGGATTACTTTCATTCATTTAGATGCTTAGTAGAATAACTTCCCTACAACTTGAGCAGCCAGTTTTTAAGTTTCTGGCTGTGTGTGGACTGATCTAACTCTTTTACAGCAGCCATTGAAAACAGAATTGGAGTGAACCTCCAGCAGTCATCCATTTAAAAAATAAATTAGCTAACATGAAGCAAATTGAAGATTCTAATATTTTTTTTCAGGGAATAACTAAATGCTTTAAGATTTGTTTTGTTTACCTTGGAATACCATTATGTGTTCTCTTGTCTTTATTACACAAATTGTGGCACTTGACTTCACATGCCCTTTAAAATGGGACTGACAAGTAGGTATGTCATAGTGTTACCAGTTTCTCTTTTAAATTCATGAAATTTTAAGTGACTTATGTGACTTCAACACAAATAAATACTGCAAAAAGGTAAGTAGGAAACACAAAGCAATAGAGAAAGTCTGCTAGTAGACACTCAAGTTGCCATTTTAGTTTCTTACTACAAGTACACAAGTTAATAGTATTACAGCTGCTCTGAACAGAACCCTTCCACTTCCAGACCATCTGCTTTACTGGTGGAGCTTGGCTTTTTAGGTATCTCAGCAATTCAAGTACGGCATTCACTTCTATTAGTCATTACAGTGGTGTTCTGTGAGAAATTTTTTTGCATTAGTCATCTGACATTGTAGTTCAGAATATAGCTTCAGAAATAACACTTGATAAAACTGAATTCTTGTTGCTTTTTAGATTGCTCCACTCCTTGGGGAAGATCAGGTTACTTGATGTTGGTAGCTGCTTTAATCCATTTCTGAAGTTTGAAGAATTTCTGACAGTTGGTATAGATATTGTTCCAGCTGTTGAGGTATGTTACACTTGCTGAGTTTATATTAAGTTTGATTCTCAGATATTTCAGAATTCTTCAAAATGAGTGTAAAACAAAGTATATTTAATACTTAAGCATGCATCCTAAATACTTGTGCTTTTAATAGGAACTGTGGCCCTCCTGCTACATCCTTTCCTATGAATAGGGTGTAAACTGTAGTTGCCGTTTGGTTTAAAAATCTGATTTTTTTTTTTCCAATAGTTATGCCTTTATAATGCAGTTGTGAATCTTAAAATTGTAACGTTTTAGTAGCCATCTTTTAATAGCATTTCACATGTGTCTTTGCATCTTACAAGGCATAAATAAAAATTGAGTAGGCTTATGCTTAGGCATGAGCCTCCCAAGAAGTTCCATTCACTGACAGAAGGAAATGATCAGTGAGTGTATTTGGTGAGTTTTTCTGGGGAATTTTAGTAACCAGTGGTGCACTGTAATGGGGCTTTTTTGTTTGTTGCTAGAAATATTACTGAACTAGTGTAATCCTAAGGACAAATTTATTGTCACTTTTGGGGTAAATTCAGTTTCTCTAGGCAGTAATTCTGGTGTAATCTTACGTTCTTTCTTTTGCTCTTGACCCAACTTATGTGAGTCATAATAGTGTTTATCGACCAAGCAAAATGTCAAAGTGGTATGAAAATGAGAAGATAGAAATAAATTTCTGACAGAAAAAACTTTGACCATTCACACCTTGGCCACTTACAGTTTAAAATCAGGCTCTGTTAAAAACATTGGCCTAAGTTGACCCTCTTAAGAGGTGGAGAGGTGAGAATTGTACAAATACAATAACACAGTTAAATAGGAACCTGAACGTGCACAAGTCCATGGGACCTGATGACATCCATCTGCGGGTCCTGAAGGAGCCGGCAAATGAAGTTGCTAAGCCACTGTCTATCATATTTGAAAAATCGTGGCAGTCAGGTGAAGCTCCCGACGACTGGGAAAAGGGTAATATAACCCCCATTTTCAAGAAGGGGAAAATGGATGACCCAGGGAATTACAGACCAGCCAGTCTCACCTCTGTGCCTGGCAAAATCTTGGAGCAGATTCTCCTGAAAGGCACATGAAAAACAAGGTGGCTAGTGACAGCCAGCATGGCTTCACTAAAGGCAAATCCTGTCTGACCAATTTGATGGCCTTCTATGATGGGGCCATGGATCTGATGGATAGTGGCAAAGCAGTTGACATCATCTACCTGGACTTGTGTAATGAGTTCTACACTGTCCAGCATGACATTCTTGTCTCTAAATTGGAGAGACATCAATTTGATAGGTGGACCACTCGGTGGACAAAGAACTGGCTGGATGGTCGCACGCAAAGTGTTGTGGTCAATGGCTCAATGTCCAGCTGGACACCAGTAACGAGTGGCGTCCCTCAGGGGTCGGTGTTGGGACCAGTCTTGTTCAACATCTTTGTCGGTGACATGGACAGTGGGATTGAGTGCGCCCTCAGCAAGTT
>JANHGB010059937.1:0-33425 GCA_026283785.1 Coracopsis vasa
GGCAGCCGTTAGTCAAGGTGTGCTTGGTCTGGTGCCTCCCACGTTGTTCCATTGGAATGCTGCTCAGCGTAATGTAGCAAGTGATTCAAATAGGAAGTTTATAGCACAATCTTTATGTCTTAGATGAAGTTAATTGAAAAATACATATTTTAATATAGCCTTAAATATTGTAAATCCTTATAAATTCTTACTGTTTTTATGGGCTATATGTACAGTTTGGATGGATGTCTTTTTAGTATGCTACATTATCTCTGCTGACAAAGTAGGCAACTGTCATCCAGTAAGAAACAGCAGACAAAAGCACTCTATTTTGAACCTGCCAATAAGTACTTTATTATGTTGGGATTCTGAGCTCTCTGCTCTGTCTGAGACTGGTTGTCTAAAAGAGAAGGAAGTGAGCAGAGAATGGGTGAAGTGTTTTCTTGCTGTTACATAGTCAAGAGACTGCTCAGTTGCAGAAAACAGTAAAAGTAGGGTCTGCTTGTATCCTAGTAGCTTGTTCTTCTGTCAGTGAGATAGGGGAGAGCTATCACATTTACTTTTTTGCTTTAGGTGTCCTTACTTCCATGCTTACTCTTTGTAGCAAGAGTAACTAGTCTTTTGATGCTTGGGAAAAAGATGATGATTGTTTTCTTCCTTTCTGTTTTTCTCCACTGCTCTCTGTTCCTTATATGGCTAAACTGAATCTTCTACACCTCCCTTAAGTTGAAAAGTTCTGTTGAAGAGTCAGGAGACCTTCTTGAGTTCTCCAAAGATGGAGATTCCACAGCACCTTTAGGCAGGTGGTCCTTAACCACACTTGTTATGGAAAAAATGTGTTCCTTTTTCTTTCTTTAGGGAGAGCTGCTGAAGCTCTGCCTCTTTTGGTTCTACCAGGTGAGCTGGGCATTGCTCTCTGACAATTTTGTATTTCTTCACTAGTGAATCTTTGGACAAAAGAACATTTAAGCAGTTATGTACAGGATGTCTGTGTGCTACTAGGAGCTCATGCTGGAGTTAGGCTCCTTTTATCATCTGGGCATTTGAGGCTGGTAGCGTAGGGGTGCTGCAACCTCCCCGGTGGATAAATTTTTGTGATTTTTCAGCAAGGTCAGATTATCTGGGTTCGAAAGATGCCAGATGAAAATCAGTGGATTCCATTCATTGTCCTCAGTTCTCTGGGTGCTTCCTGACCCCTTGTACAAAAAGTGTCTTAGTGCTGTGGTACTTCATTTATTTCATTATATAGATACTGGTTTTGTTTTCATGAAAGATGAATGTATGCTATTGCCCACAGCTATCCTAGATGTGTGCTCTGTACTTTGGAAATCAGAATACATTAAGCTTGCAGGTTTTGGTTGGTTTTTTTTTTGGTAGTGATGGAGTAATATTCATTTACAGTTACTTCTGAAAGTGCTTTCTTGGAAAATTTTTTTACTTACTGAAATTTCAGTTGGCTTAGTAAGTGATTTTTCTTTTAATGCCTCTGGTATATTTTGTATATTTACATAATATTTTTTCATTATAAGTAAGTGTAACTGGAGTACAGGGTTAATTATGTCTGTAGTAAAAGCTTTTGCCATCTGTTTATGTGTAAGTCTTCTACTGGTTTGAAGGCTTTATTAGATGAATGGTGTTTGAGTTAATCTTTTGAGAGGAGATGTAAGGAGAAATACCATTAACACCATGTTAATAGTTATCTATCTGTCCAGTAAGATGACTGTAACTTAGGGCAGTTTGCAAGTCTTAGTAAACTCCTTATAAATTTATTCACTGAAGATATTTCAGGTGGAAAAAAGAAGAAAACAGGTCTGTGAGTTTTATAGGTTTTCGGTTTTGTTTTTTTTTTTGTCTGTCACTGATAATTTTAAAATGGTCTGTTAGAACAGTTTATAAAAGCAGCTCGAGTTGGCAGTTTATACTTTATTTTTTATACTCTTATTCTCATGCTGCTTCTGTGTGGAATAATTCTACAAACTAATTGTGAATAAAATGATGAAGCAGCACAGATACTGTACTTAGTTGCAGATGAATTGCTAGAATGAAGCGTGTTACGTTGAGTGTACAGTTGCGTGTGCACTTTTCATTTTGTATACAGATTATAACTACCAATGTAATAAATGGGGAGGGAGATACCAGTTGGTTTGAAACAACTAGAAAAGATTTGTGCTTTAAGAAAAGAATAAAAAACACAGATGCAATTCCAGATACCATTCCAGAATCTCAACAGTACTATTCTAAGTAAGTACAAACTTCTAACTTTTAGCTCAGTTTGAGTCAAAATATGGTTGGATGAAGAAATTAAGAACCTTCAGATTCAGTAGAGCAGTTAGAAAATGCAAGATGAAAACAACTGAGGCAGTATGGTGAGCTTTGTGTGTGGGGTTTTTTTGTTTTTGTGTTGGCTTTATTTACCTTTAGTTACAAGATGCATTTACGCAACAATAATTTACTATGTTTACCTATTCTAATAATCTGTTAGGTTTTCTAATTATTTAAGTCTATCATTTTATGTCCTTAATATTTGCATGCAAGTAAGCCTGGGTAGGAGGAATACATAATAATTTTTAAGGTGTACTAAAGGTTTTATGACAAAAGACTTTAGGAAAGAACAGAATTCATGCTAAATGCTTAGCTACACCAAATTCACTTTCAGATGAGGCAGCTCTGTACTATGTGATATTACTCTAATCCTATCATTAGTGTCAGTATATTAATATGTTGGGTTAGCTGCGTAGCAGCTTTTGCTAAATTTACAGTTAAGGCAAACTGTCCTCCGCTGAAACAAACCAACAACTCTCAGGATCTTAGTATTGGAAAAAAGACCTAAAATTAGCTGGTTTCTTTCTGAATTGGTGTTTTCCCTCTCTCCCATACAATCAAATGTCAGACAATTAGGAACGTTCACTTCTTGAAATGTTGTTAAAGCACAGTATGGTAAGTAACTAAGCATTTGTTGATGACCCCAAGTAAATGAGTTAGAACAGGAGTGGATATAGGAGTTGATATTCCTATGAAAAAATGAGTTGACCTGACCTTGAAAGAAGGAAGAGATTTTTTACAGGGAAGATGTGGGTATATGTCTGTTGGGATTTCTTTCTATATAGGAGTCTAATCAAATTTGAATGACTTTGTTTAAATAAAAACTATACACAGAAGTCTTATATGATGGTAGTGCTTGCATGAATACTAGTTTGTTCAGATGATATTTCCCTTTTGCAGGAATTTGCATAGGTTTTATGCAATGACTATGTTAATCCAAGACATTTAAAGAAATAACCTGTTTCAGTTTGTGTGACGCTGTTTGTTTAAATAATTAGTATCTGGATTTCATGGAGTATTACTCTTATAAATTCTCCACTGAATAAACTTAAAAATATATTATATCTTATCTAAACTTTGGATAATATAAAATGAAATGTAAACATGACTTAAGTAACTTATGTCTGTAACATTCCGAACAGTTAAAACAGTCTGTGGAAAAAAGTGTTATAAAAGATTCTTTGTATTATAATTGAAATGTCCTTTGAGCTTCTAGAAAACATTAAAATTACAATTATAACTTTTTGTAGGTTGGGCTCATGTGGTTTGTGCTCTGTACATTCCCGAGGTGCAGTTTGCAAATGTTTCTACAATGGAACCTATCGTGTTGCAGTCTGTTCCTCATGATCGTTATAATAAGGTATAATTATATTATATGTCTTTTTATCTATATCTAATGTGTTTATTTTAAGACTTGTGAGTTTTAATAATCTAAAACTACACTTCTTAGAATGCAGTTCATGTAAAATTCATAAATGTATGCAGTAATGCTGTATGTTTTCTACTATGACTTTATGATAAATTCAAGAATTAAGAAAGCTATTATTAAATTAAGCTGTAAGGTTATCTGCCATGTCTCATTATTCTTTACAGATTAGGGACTGTTTTGTTAATTAAAAATATTGTGATTTTTGAATAACAGCTTATTTTGAAAGGAATGTGAAATGTTTCCCAGAGGTTAAAATATTATTACAGCTTATTTGAAATGTTGTTATTAATTACCAGTAAGTCATACTGGTTTAAGTATTGACATGAATACAAGCATGTTCATAAATATTTCTTTTAGGGAGAAAAGCTATGCTAATATATTAAGGCAAAAGCTTACACACTTTTGCCTCTGAAAACAGTATTCACTTCAGTGGGATTATTTCCTTATAGAAAAACTCCTTCTAAATAAGTGTCAGTGAGATGGAATGTTCTATAAAGCACAGTAATACTTTATTTAAAAATAAAAAAGGGACAAAAAGCACAAAGCAAAGTAAGTTATTAATAACTTATTAATGTTCTACATTGATAACTGTATTTTTCCACTTGTTTTATTTACGCTACCTCTTCCTCACTAGACTTAAGTATATTCTGCTTTGTATTTTCCTTTCTGTAGGCAGCAAATGGAATTTCTGATTAGTTTGATTACATATTTTTCGTGTGTTGTTCCTTTTACCTCTAGTTTCTTTCTTTTACTTTATTTTTGGTGGACACTGGGGTAAAGGATGAACAGGCTGTGTTAGGGAAGAAAGAAAGAAAGGAAAAAAGGCATGTATCACCTCTTATGCTCTTCCTGTGGGGAAACCTATCCTGTTCATGTTGTCTCTGTGACCTCTCTTTTGCTGCTCCCCTCCCCCAGTTTATATCTCTGATTTACACCATGCACCGCCACCTCTTTCATAGAATCATTTAGGTTGGAAAAGGCCTTTAAGATCATAGATTCCAGCCATTAACCTCACTCTGCCAAGTCTGCCATGTCCCTAACATCTACATGTCTTTTAAATATCTCCAGGGATGGTGACTCCATCACTTCCCTGGGCAGCCTGTTCCAATGCTTGGCAACCGTTTTGGTGAAGAAATTTTTCCTAATATCCAACCTAAGCCACACCTGAAGCAACTTGAGGCCAATTCCTAGCCTTTTTTCTTTTTTTTTCAAACTTTGGTCTTTTCCTTAGCTGTTTCAGGTTCTCGCAGTTGCTTTCAGTATGTTTTGCTCATCTTATATACAGGTGTATCTGAAAAACCTGAAGTAAAAATCTAGGTTCTTGGCATGCTTTCTCACTAGATAATAGTACCTGAGCATCTGTGTAGGCTTCTCACTATTGGCTTTCTTCTGCATTGGCAAGCGCATGCAACAGTAGGATTAAGTGCAGAACTAATAAAATTTTCGTGCCTGGGCACAAAGCAGTACAGATTTGTTGTAGTAGATGAGTTTATTTTCCTCTCTCCTCAACCCTGAGCCAATAGCACATCTGTTTTCTCAGTTTTCATCGAGTGGTAGTAATAACTTCTTTTTTTATTGTTAGTGGTTCTTCCCTGATATACTTCAAAGATTTTGTGGAACACTTTGGATTTTGTTTTCTCTTGCACCATTCCCATTGATTGGATGAATAAATCCTTGTAAATTAAAAAAAAAATGTACCCTGAGTATTTTAATATTGTTCGCAAAGTCCATCGGTGGTCTCTGTCTTTAGTCTTTAGTTCCTTTTTGTTAGAACTTTTTTTGCTTCCTTTTTGATATTTTCTCATTCCAAATATATATAGTTATTCTTTACTGCTAAAATTCCAATCTGCATTTTGTTGGTCTGAATTTACCATGAATTTGTTTGCTTGCTTGATAATTACTAGTGCCATACAGATGATGTAGATAAAAGTTCCTGATGTTGTCTAGCTCTTAGTTGTTTGCATTTTTGGTGAGTGTTCTGATTTGGGCCTATTTTCCATGTTCCTTAACAGTCAGTCTAAAACTACTTAGGCCAGTGCTTGACCATAACTGTTTGCCATATCTGCTTCTCAAAAAACCAGTTTTTATTTCCCATTTCCTCCAAAATTGATAAAGGCAAAGCTAAAAGCTTTGCAAAGATACTGAACTAAAAAAAAAAAAAAGAAGTAAAAAAAAAAAAGGTATAATTTAAATAAATACAATTTATACTGAATAGCAAGAAGGGCGGGGAATAAAATCATTGCAGGCTACCAAAAAGGGAATGAATAGTTGTCTTGGGTTTGGGGTTATTGTTCAAAACTAGCCCACTCAGGAACTGGTGGCAGTTTAGCCACAGCAGTACCAAACTCAACTTATAATATATATGTATTTTTATATATTATTTTATATTTATAATGGCCTATACAGGCCACTACAGTATATTGTAAAATATGATGAGACCTATATCAGAAATGTTAACATTTGGGGTCACATCCCTACCCTGGAAAATTACTTTTTTTCCCCTCTCTTTTTATAGAGCTCAGCTTTTGCTGTCTTTATATACAAATAGATATATAAAATGAATATTTTAATTATATATTAATATATCAATATATAATATTAATATAACGTAATATATAATAATATATCTATTAATATATATTTTATTATCTTTATTGATAGTGGTTGTAGATTTCACGGGAATCAAAGAAATGCCTGTAGTGCTGTTGCTGCAGCAAACCTCCTGAAACCAATTTAATTGCACTTCCAACAGCAGTCTAGCTGTATCAGCACAGAATTTAAGCAGCAGTCACTGACTGGGGACTCTCCCAACTTGTTTGATAAGGCTGTAGCCAGTGCCAAGTTTGGTTCTGCTGTGGCTAAACTGCCACCAGTTCCCGAGTAGGTTAGTTTTGAACAGTACTCCAAAACCAAGACAGCTACTGATTCCCTTTTCAGGTAGCCTGCAATAATTTCATCCCCCACCATCCTTGCTGTTCAGTGTAAATTGTATTTATTTAAACGATAAATTTTTTCTTTCTCTGTTTTTTTTTTTTTTTTTTAAAGAAAGTTCAGGAAGTTTGCAAAGCATTTAACTTTGCCTTTATCTATTTGGAAGGAAATGGGAACTAAAAGCTGTTTTTTTGAGAGGTAGGTATGGCAGGCAGCTCTTAAAACATTTGTTGCACATTGTGAACAAATGTAAACATGTAATTAAAAAAAATGGCTAGAGTTGCTTCTCTTTTTAGAGAGGCTTAATGCTAATTTCATTCTGTCTATCAGCTCAGGTTGAAATAGGATGATTTTAAGAAATATTTTATTTCCTGGGAAGTCCTCAATAATTCTCTGTGTGTGGCTGGATACATATAGAATTTTAGCATATGGAATTGGAGGAAAATATAGGCTGATGAAAATTACCCTAAGGGAGAACATAAACTGTAGTCTTTACAATAAAGAGAAACACCATCGGCATTTTGCCAGGAGGTAGTACTTAATTTACACAGTTTTTTCTATGAGCTTGTTTCTTTATTGAACACTGTGAAATATGCAATATTATAAAGTACAGTAATGTTAAATGCAAGAAGAGACATAGCAGACACCAAAGCAAGAGGCTTATCAATGTCAAGGCATTTGTCTGTTATTTCCCTGAAGTTTACCTGCTTCTGGGATAAAAACCATCATATTACTGAATGAATCTACTGAATGACTTGCTTAGCGGGTTAACTAACAGGAAAGCTCTTACACAGTCACTTCCAAAACAAAATGGACTAGTAGTTGCTCTCCTATTTAGAAAATGTTTGTTATTCCTTGAGTGGTTATGCATGGATTATACCAATTTATTTTTTGTGGGCTTTATTTGTCTATTTTAGGTTTGTTGGAAAGTATGTGGTAATTGGATATAATTACTGCTTTTAGGAACCTCTTTTAAGAACTGATTAAAGAATAAGTGCATTTGGAGTTTCTTGATCTGCCTAGTATTAAAGGCAGCTGTTAGACGTATTTCAGTACTTGCTGCAACAATGAGTTTACGTACAACTCCTAGATTTGATTCTGTAAGCAGGGAATGCTGTTGGGTAGCTGTTATGAGTAAACTATTTCTCAGAGTACTTTTTGTTTTATAAGGTATTTCTTGTCCTATGTTCCCTTCTGTCTTTGCGTTTGCAAAGAAGGTTTACATTTTGAATCTTTGAAGGAAAAATACTGACAGGAACGTAAAGGCAGTATTGCAAAATACCTATTTTGACTTTAAAGAAACTAAGATATTTATTGCCTTTTTTGGGTAAAATTTCCTTGCTGAGTCAAAAGCTTTGTGTGATGATTTGCATTTTTTTCCAGTGAGTTTGGGAGAAGTTTTAAGTACTCTCTTTCCCTAAGAGGTCTGAAGAATAGCTCTGCTTTAGGTAGTGGGACACACAGTTTTGCGCTTCCACATTCCAGAGGTTTCAGAGGGGATGTAGCAATTGCATGGATTTACAAATGCATGAAAATCTTTATTTTCCTGCTTTGTGAAAGAAAGACAAAGGTTCTCAGGCTTCTTGTCTAAGAGAAGGTAGAAGTATGAGAAGCTCAGCTTTAGAGAGAACTTACCGTCCATGTTGAAACAGGAAGATGAACTTTCTTTGGCCCTGTTTCATATGGAGGGTTAGGAATCAGTTTTTATACTTCTCATGGCTATGGCAGGAAGAACAGAAGTTCACTGAGCTTGTTAAAATGGGTAGGCAGTCCACCATGTTGTGTTTAAACTTGTTCATAATGTAACTGGTAGTTTGTTATCATTTTCAGAAAAAATTAAGTCATTTTACTGTAAATTGGTTTAAGGGGTCCAGAAACACATGTAGTATGTAGTGTTGAAAATCAGGAACTACATGCTTACCAGCTGGAATGCTTATATTGCTTTTCTTTCTGAGTTCAGTGGGGAAAAGAATTACAGATCTTAAGGCAGAACTCTGAAAAAACAGAACTGTAACTGGAGCTTGAGTTTTATGGGGTCTGTTGAACTCTCTGTTTATAGAGGTACCTTACTTTTGAAGTTACTTGCACTTAATACAGTTACTCAGATGAGGTTGATAGATCATGACCTTGTTTGTTCCTAAAATCTGAAATGTGTCAGGTCATGTTATGGAAAGCTAAAAAGCACCTAGTCTTAGACCCTGTCAAACAACTAAATTATCTGTATGCGCTACCTTGATGTACAAAGGGAGCAAGGCAAAGAATTAAGTAGAATTATCCCCTTTCTGATCGTTCAAATGTTAGGGTATGATTTTAGGATATATTAGCTATTGGGTTGAATGTTTTTTAGAAGTCTTGTGGAAACTGTACAAGAATGACTCACCTACGCCAGAGCCCAACATGTTAACAAAAATGCTTTGGTTAGCTGACATTTCGTGTTAAATGTTGTTCTAAATACCTCTGTAAAAGGTTGTTCTGATCTCAGAATTTCACTCATTTTCATGGCTTTCTAAGTAATAGTGATTTTGTGTTATATTCGTTTGATATTTTTATTTCGGTGGTATCATGGTCCATTTTTCTTAAACTGTATTTTCTGCCAACTATGATTGATGTTTTTTTATTTATTCTACTCATTCTTTGCCTCACAGAAGGGAGATTGTGATACAATTGCAATACATCAGTTACAGTTTAAATGTAGACAGTTTCTTGCAGGGGAGGAGAGAAAGAAGTGTTTCTTTTCTCATCTAAGATCTTGTAATGGGATTTCTACAGAGGTGGCAGTGTGTTGTTGGTATTTGTTACCTCAGCAAGGTTCTCTCTCATTTATAAACAGACACTTGACTGGCCCAGTGCTGGAGGATACTTTCATTAAGAATCTACTCTTAAACTGTTAAATTTTACACATAAACGTGATACGATAAAATCTCTCTAAATGGCATTTCAGTAATTAGAACAGTAAAAAATGGGAAGAGGTTTAGCTTTGTCTGATGTATCTCCCTGAAATGCTGGTGAGAGATTGTAGTGATGTCTAGTACAATAGTGAGCTTCCATACAGCATGTATCCACATTTATTTGCCTCATGGTAAAAAAAAAAAAGTAAAAAATATTGTGTATTCTTTTTGTCTTTTTTTTTTTTTACTTCAATTTTACTGACAACTTTTTGAAAATATTACAAATTGCCACACTATCCCAGTAAAAAAAATCAATAAATTGACAGAAATGCTATGATAAGATTTTCAGGTACTAGACAGGCTGTTTTCATTCTAGCTTGTTTTTGAGGTTGAAATGGGCTTGATACACTAATTCAAGCTTTGTTTACAGGAGATTCTTGCTTGATTAGTTTCTAAGATATTTATGAGGCTGTCCAAATCATGCTGAAATTAAAACAGAGTTCTGTTGAACAACTTACTTAATTAAAATAACTGAGCATCATATGACTATTGAAGTATGCTTTGAGACTTTACACCAAATGTATGAATAAAATTTTATTAGCAGTTTTTCTGTGTGTAATTTTGTAGATGTATGCATGTATACCATATGGTATCTTGTACCATTGGGCACTCAGTCTAATTTGATGTTTCTGAATGCCATCAATACAGGTAATGTTAAATGAATGTGAAAATTATTGTGACCTAAGAGGACATAAACACAAACTTGAAAGCAAGGAAAATTTTAAAGCCTAATGCTAGTAACTGTTGGCTGTTTAACCATTTGGCTAGTTGAACAGTGATATGGTATTTATGTAAATTAGTATTTGTACTGCGTTAGAGTTGGTTAGAGTGGTGTTACACGAATCCCAAGTGTCTGCTGGGTGATCTGCAAATGTACATGGTTAGACTTTTTAAAGAAGTTCTTATATAAGCTTAGCTGCAGAATCCAATAGTTCTCACGCAAGAATCTGTGAATAACACAATTTATTTGTATGCTTCTTATCATGTTAAGTATTTTCTCTTTGATAGACATGCTATATTTGTGATGAACAAGGCAGAGAAAGTAAAGCAGCCACTGGTGCTTGTATGACATGTAATAAACATGGATGTCGACAAGCTTTTCATGTAACGTGGTAAGTATATTTTATTATTTAACGTCTCTGATGTTCCAGAAAGAATCAGTGCACACAATGTAATGAATAAACTCTTTCATTTAGGTTATATCTGAGTAAAGAAATGTAATAAAGTGGACTGTGTAGAAATACCTTAATTTATAATAATACAGAATTTTTACTAGCAATGTAGTAGGGTTGCATAGACAATACCTGTGAGCTGCAAAAGCTTTCTGATAGTATTCCTTTGGGTTGTGTTCAATGCCATGTCCTCCTGTGAATAAGGTTTAGTCATTTGGTTTTTTCCTTAAGTTATTTTTCTTAGATGGTGTTTTATAGGATGTAGGAATGTTTGAGATTGTACACCTGCTGGTTTGACGCTTACTTCTGGTAAATCAGTGGGGAAAAATTAGTTAGTTATACATAAAGATGCACTAGACTCACCCCTTCTTGTGCAGATTTCCAAACATTTGGGGGCAGTTCACCTTACTGGTTTTATCTAAATGGTACACATCTATCCTGAACTATTTATTTAGGTTTCGTGTGTAGCTGTTGAAGAAACAGTTGTGTCCACTATCTGATTGATTCTACTTTAAGGTATTTAGGCTTGCTTGCATTCAGGAGATGCTTGTCTCACTTTATGGACTTCTAAAAGAGGCTGGATAATTAGATTAGGTCACATGTCAACAGGTAAAAGGAAGCAAAAGGAGTTTCACACCAAAATTTGCAGGCATTATTTGTTTTTTCAAATTCACCTGAAGCTGTTTTGCAATAGATAGATAGCAGATTTACACAGACTGTCTAGCTACATAATCTATGGCTTTACCCGTCTGTTTTATGAGTGCTTCAGTATGCTGCTTCTTGACCAGCTCAGTCAGGGAAATGGTATTTGCACACCTACTTAAATTACTTAAATGCATTTTCTTCAGTGTCATCAAGTGATACTTGGAAAGTCTTGTGCATATCTTAAGGGATATAATACTGTAGTTTAGGCACTGATTTCTTGGCAACTCTTCTTTCAATTACCTGACTATCTGGCAGACTTTACTCTTTCATAAGCATCTAATTTTTCATTGGATGTATCAATGTCAAGATTCTTTTTATGGTGCAAATGGATTGTGTTCCTCAAACCATGTGTACCATGTAAAGAGGTTACTTAGATGTGAAATAAATGTATACATCCAAGTTTTTGGATGACAGTCTCTTTTCTTTCAAACACTTGGATGCATACAGGAGTCCTTTTCAATTTTTTTGTTAATTTCAAACCCCTGTTTTTAGTGAATGCCATAAAGTACATGAGAACTAGGTTAAAAATGAAAGTATATTGCCAATTCTTAGGATTTTTTGATTCTAAACCCCTGAGGTTTGTACTATAAAATTATACCTGGACAGAGAGTACTGTGACTGAGGATACTGAGAGGCTTCTGTAATATTTAAAAAATGAAAGAAAAGTGTGAGAACTACAGAAGGCAGAGATCCAGGGTCAGGTGTATCAGGTTTGGGTTAACAAAACTAATGTCTAAGGAAGAATGAGCTTGAGTCCATCTGCTTTTGTATGGCGATAAATCATCACTTAAAGATATCCTCTTAAATATTTTCTTGAGTTGGCATCTGCTGTAGGTGTGCATGTATTTGGGAAGTAGTATTTCTGGATTGCTCAGGAAAATAAAGTATAAATAAGGGGAAAGTGATTTTAAAAAGCAATGAAAATAAGCTGCCTTATATATTATTATTTCATTTAAATACTCCCATGCATAATTTTGACTGTAACATTACATTATCATGCTAATGAAAATTATATAGAAAATGAAACTGAATAGTTCATTTTTCAGTGCCTTAAGTTGATTTTGACAAGAAAAGAAATCAACATTGCAAATGCTGAAAAACAAATCCGATTTAAAAAAATGTAGTAGAGTAAGGCAATAACTAGCCTAGGCAAGGAAGCTTGTACGTCTCATTCTTTTTAAAGAAATTAACCTGCCACAGTCTTTTAAACTGATAAATATTATTTATTATATCATTGAAGTCCTATTAAAAAAAGGGTTGTTTTCCTGGTAAAGCAGAGAGGGATGTATGTACCTTCAGAAAAATGTCTTTGGATCTGTTGGATCTACTGTATGTTTTGTTAAAACCTGTTCTTTCCATAGATAATTTTTGGCTTCAGTTTGAGCTAAGAATCATTGTAAATTGCTTGGTTTATGCATCTGTGGGAGTAGCTGCGTAATAAATGTAGATTTTCAAGCTGTAAGCTTGTGTAAGTGACTTAAAGACTATGAAAAAGGCATTAGGCCAAAGTATAAGCTATACATATTTTTCATGGACTACAAAGGTTGGTTATGTGCTTGCATGTCACTTGTGTGGAAATCTCTTCTATTAAATGCAGATATAACTATCCGTACATTATCAGCTGTGATACTGTGGTGCAGGCTGATGTAAAATTACTTTCCTTGAATGTTGTTTGGTTTATTTTTAGTGCACAGTTTGCAGGACTTCTTTGTGAAGAAGAAGGCAATGGTGCAGATAACGTCCAATACTGTGGCTACTGTAAATACCATTTTAGTAAACTGGTACGTATTTGTTAAATTCTATAAAAAAAGGTCACTGACTTTTCCTCTCTGAATTGCTATTAATACTAAAAATAATATTTTCATGTAGCTCAGAAAGTAGTTTGTGTCTCATTAAAACAGTGTTTTTAATCACAGTTACAGAAGTACTAGCTGAAAATGTTTTTCTGTGTGGTTACTTTCTAGATGTGTATGTCATTCCCCTCTGCCAGAAATAGCATGCACATTTAGTGTTGTTTTTAATTTTCCTTGAGTTCCTGTAATGTTTCTTCTGCTATTTAATTAGTTTGCTTCTAGGAATTTAGTTCATTTTAGAATAATATCGAATATATTACTTGCTATCCTGTACATTAGGGAATAAAGAAGCCCTCCATTTCTTTTTGCTGCTGAAAGAAAAAAGTGTTTTTCCTCTTGTTCTAATGCTCACTGTGTAGCCAGTTACATATTCCTTGCCTATAAGTTCTTTGAAACAATGAAACAAAACCTCAAGGAAGTGACTTGAGGTTTGATATTTTTTATTTTTTTAAAAAACAAACAAGCAAACAAAAAACTTTGAAATTTCTGCTATTTCTATAGGTTTTGGATCGACTTCTGAAGTCTTTCCCATCGCTTCTTAGCAGTTTGATAATTCCAGGAATCTCTTTCTGTGTATGTGTTGTGAGTGTGTGGCCTTGAAGGACTTAGTGATATTTTAAAAATGTTAGTTATGAATATTGAGTTATGAAAATTTTAGTATATCAACTTAAGTACAGATACTGCTGTAAGTGTAGTTAAACTTGCTGATTACTTGTTTTCACTGCTAAAAAAGGTGAATACTTGGATGACTTCTGAGTAGGTTGCATTGAGGTAAAAACACAGGGCCAATCCACCATTTTAGCTTTCTAGAAGATAAGATTGTGCTCTTGTGAATATTGATGAATTTGCTTCATAATGAAAATAAGTCAGGGCTTTCTGGGGCCCTTACTAAGCTAAGGTTTTTAATTATCCTGAGCTAATATGCATATATGTGTATTTAAAAAGCAAGTTTAGTGATGAAGACATAACTGTATTTGACATGTAATTACTTAGCTTCCCATTACGAAGCTATAGAGTTAAAACCAGTAAAGGCTGACAAGATAGTTTAAAGTGTTTTAGTGTTTCTTCTAAGATTACCGTGATTGTTGATGCCTGGTAAATAGAGGTATTTAGTATTTACTACAGAAGATGGTGGGTGGCATATATCTGCTATACCACTGAAAACATTGTTTGGCAAAGCACTGACCTGAAGTGTCTTTGTAATGTTACCTCAGTTATAATAAAATAACATTTGAACACTGGCATAGCATAAAGTTTTTGCAGTCCCAGACTAGGCTCTTAAACGTGACAGTAATACAGGCAATTACGTCTGCCACCTTTTAATGCATACATGACTGTAACATTCTTTATCCTATTTTTGAAACCATTTTATTGAAAATACTTCAGTTGAATCACTTGAATAATAAATCATGAAGCCATAAACCAGCCACCTTACAATGCATTTCAGGCATGTGGCAGTGTGGCTTCATGTGATACTCATCTGAGCAGCATCTTCTCTGTTTTATGTTATGCACATTTGAAAATGTGTCTAGCGTCTTTTAACCTTTAAAAAGTGATGTATCTCTCTTCTTTGTGGAAAGCATATCTTGCCAATTTGTGGAGGTGTAAAAGTTGATACAAGAGTAGGCTTTTTTCCTGGTGTACTTTGGGTAGTCTTGTTAATTATTCCGAATTTGTCAGTTTTTCAGTAACTGAGTTGTTTTTTTTCTTCAAGCAGTAAGGCATCAGTTGAAATGCTTTATACTTTTTATTTATTCAAATGGTTCCTTTTCTCTATCCATAAATATATTTTCTCTTTTTAGAAAAAGAGCAAACGGGGATCTAATAGGTCATATGATCAAAGTTTAAGTGATTCTTCCTCTCACTCTCAGGATAAACATCATGAGAAGGAGAAAAAAGTAAGTGGATTTGTCGTTGCTAATTATGTGGCACATCTGCTTAATAGTAGCATTTTCTGATAAACTTAATTTTTGCTGAAAAGCTTGAAAGAAATCTTGTTTCTGAAGCACTGAATAATAAATGACACAGGTGGTAAACTAGAGGTACTAGTGTCCAATGAGGAAACATCTTCAGGTGCATTTGTACATGCACCTTCCTGTTCCTGTTTATCATGTGTTTGAGATACACACCAAAACATACCTATTGGGAAGGCTGTTTCTATGCAGCTTCCTTTGCTTTACTTTTCAGTTAGAGATTTTTTGGGTAGTGTAATTAGGCAGGATAGCAAAACAGGGGTAGACATTTTAGCAAGTGTGCTGCTAAACAGGTGTGTCTGATTTTGTATGCTTGAACCCGTTATTTCTTTTTCTCTTCACCAAAGAACTGACATCTCTTGTTGACATATTGTACTCGTACTAATGGTCAAGCCCACTGTGATGGCAAGTATCTTGTCATTCACCTGGGAATCTTCCTGTGAGGCTACAAAGAACATAATGCTGATTTCTGTCAATGGTGTATTCTTTTAACAATTTAACTCACATTTTTAGAAAATAACTTTAAATTTGTAATGATTATTCCTTCATGGTTTTGTTACCGCTATTTTAATAGTTGTCTATTGGAAATTTGTCATATGTACACCACTGATAACAGACAGTGGCACCATAATGCAAATTTGCTTTGGCTCTTTTTCAGCCCTTTCAGAATACATGCAAAACTGCTCACCAGCATATATCCCATACAACTGATTTAATAGACTTTTCTGCGGGTGTGGGTAGACTTAGTTTGGCATTATTCAAAATCATTACATAAAATTTGAAGTCAGAAAATGCACTGACCAAATGTGTATTGTGTGAAGGGGCTCTATTTATAGTGACAGGAAATTGCGTAACAAATGTCAGTATTCAGGCCCTTAGTCTCATTAATATTTGATTTGCTTTTTAAGCTTATTTCCACTTTGGATGGATGTTGTATCTCCAGTGTTCTTGGATAATTATATATCTGGTTAATGGTGTAGGCGAATAGTTCCATCTTCATTTGGTAGTGCAGAAGAGAGTGCATTGTCATGTGGTTGTACCTCTAAACCTAAATTTATTACTAAGATTAGAAAAGTATGGGGGTTTGGCATATCTCTTTTTCTTAGTAACACACTGGTAGGAAAAAACAATCTTGAATTACAGACTACAGAATTACCTTACCAAAAACCTTACCAAATATTTGCCATATTTTGACTTAATGTGCTTAGTTTTTCACCAGTGTCATATTTCAGGTCATGTTTTGTTCAAATACATGCATGGATTTTTACTCGCATTGACAAAACTTTGAAGAAACCTTGAGGTGTGAGCATGAGGCTCAATTTCAGTTTTGTATGTCTGTGTAGTGCAAAAAACCTATTGCTATTGAGTTTTGTTGTGTGGTGTGTTTTTGTTGTTTGTTTGTTTGTTTTTTTAAAGTGCTTTGGAGATACTATGCTTCTTCAGGTCTTAATGCCTGGAAATCTTCAGGGCATACTTGGAGGGGCTTTGTAACAGTGTGTTCAGCCAATGTATCAGCTGTTTTTTTCTGCTTGCTGCTCACCTTCTTCTGCTCTGGAAGTGTTTTGATGTGGATCTTCTAGAAAGAGTTAATGTTGTGGCTTGCCTTTGCAAGTCCTAGCCTTTTTCTGTGCCTTGAAGTTTGCTAGAAATTGGATATGAAGGTTTCTTCTACCTTTCATGAACTGAAACATGGCAATCTGGAAGATCTCATGATCTGAGTTGAGCCTGGGGTGGCATGGTGTAGGGTGAGGCGTCCCTGCCCATGGCAGGGGGATTGGAGCTACATGATGTTAAGGTCCTTTCCAACCCTAACTATTCTATGATTCCATCTGTAATGCTAAGTGAAGCAATGCAGTTTGAAGCACTAAACTATTACTTAACATTCGTTGGTTCCCATGGTACCTTACAGCATGTTCACTTACCAAGTTTAATTTACTTTGTATGTTGTGTAATAACAAAACACTATTCTAGCTAAAACCACCAAATGTGAAGAAAGTTGCAGTTTCCTAAAGCTGTTGTTCATATAACTTTCTGTGGCTATAGGCTTTTTATTTGGCGTTTTTAACCTTACATATTCCATAGTTAAAGAATGGCCTTTGTTTTGCACAATACTGCTCCTCAGTCAATGAATTGTATGTGATGTGGAGGCACATTCTCTTGATAAATCTAATTGCCTTCGGCATATGATATGTTATTTGATACGGTATATCAAATATACACTGTATGTTGGGGTAGTAAGGTTAGGATGACTTACTGTATTTTCCTCATATGTAAATCTGTTTGGAATCTAGATTGTTGTCATGTTACAGTAAAAATGTGTATCTTTCTTCCCAGATACAGTAGTATCTCATGTGTCCTTATTTCTGTCCATCCCCTGTCTGTGTTGTTGTGTGTCTCCTTCAGGCATTCTTAAATCTTTCTCTTTTGCCAAGCAGAAGCCATATGAGTTGAGGATTGGAGCCTTTTTTATTGCATAGACCTCAGAAGCTGTCCATATGCTTCTAAAATCTTACTCTTCATTAAGAAGAAGTTGGTCTGAAAATGTTGATATGGATAGCTGTCATTTCTGTAAATAGACACTGAGTTGAAAGTATGTGTTTTCCTTCAGATGATGTACTTTGTGTCTTCTAGACACTGCTGACACACGTGATAGCAAAATATAAGGGTAGAATAATACAAAAACCCCCAAACCTTTGGTATGATTTAATTTTAATGAGGAATTTGAAGCTACAGAATAAATAGCTTAGTAATATTCTGATTACTGTTGCACTAAGTATTGTTAGTTTCTATGGCAGAGCCATTATTTGGAAGTTAATTAAAGATGCATCTGTGTGCCTCATAAGTAGGGTTGGTAGTATGTTGCTTGTCATCCCATTATAATACCCCTTTTTTCAGGGTCCAGGTGTTTACTTCAAGCCTTTAGGGGAAAAACTGAAACCATCATGAGGCTGTGGGAGAATACCTTGCTTTACTCATGTTCCTGACAGCCTTATCTTTGGAAGGGAGTAAAGAAGGAACCAAACACGTCTGCGGCTGACCTTTGTGTAAAGGAAGTCTTTCTTGCCACTTAGGTGAAAATTAGGCAAGCTTACTAGCATATATGTTTACGACTTCTGAAAAATGTGAATTTACTGTATAGTAAGTAACTATTACGTAGCAGCTGAATTACACAAATTCCTTTTCTAAGTCTTTCAGCTTTGGTCTGGGCTGAGCAGGAAGTGGAAATTTAAAACTCCCTGCTATGATGGCTAGTATGGTGCAAATTAAACAAAAAGGGGCTTGTAACTGAAGACTTCAAATATGTAAGAAGTGGTGACTGAAGAGGGGAAAAATGAACAAAATAGTGACGAGGAGCCCCAGGGTGCTATTACCGGAGTTGGAGCTTGTCAGAGGAGAACCTCATATGCAGGAGCCAGGACAAGTGTTCTAAACACTGAGTTACTGGCTAAAGGGAATGCATTATGGGCATGATCTTGCTGCTTGTCCTGTTCTTCAAGAAGCGTTACACCTCCTCTAATTTTGAGGGGAGAAACTTGAACATCTAAGAGGAGTTTGAGGCACTGCATGACATACAGTGTGTTCCACTGTAACTGTGAGTTTGTTAAGTGTGTGAGAAGGTAAAACTTGTGAACTACATAAACTTTCCCAATATGTTGTGAAGGACCCTACATTCATATGTCAGGACTATGAATTTCATTTGGGAGAAAGGCACTTGATGCTTTTTAATGTATTTTAATGCTCTGTGTGGGCTGTTACAAATCAAGTCCTAAACACTCAGATCAAGTGTTCATTATGATGCCTCCCTGTATGAATAGTGAAAAGATAGACTGTGAAAAGATAGAATTGACCTGCCATGCATCACTTAAGATTCTGTGGCAAAAACAGGGACATACTGCAGTTCTTGAGTTACCATTCAGCTACATAAGCAATGGTTTCCTTTTTTTCTCTTTGGGGGAAAAGAAAAAATTTGAAATTTTCTGTTTTAGTCCTGAAGAATCAATTTATAGCACAGTATAAAGCAAAGTGTTGCAAAGGGAATTCTAATTATGTCATTCCTCTGTTAATTGCCTCATTTCATAAACTTAATGCTGTTATTTGAACATTGTGGGGTTTGTGTAGCTTTTTTTGGAGGGGAATGGGGGCAGAGGAGTGCCAAACTGATCTCAGTAATGCAATATCCCACTGCATTTTTATAAGTTTTAAAAGTTTTGTTAATCAGTTTAAAAGATTTGACTGTTTAATCCTCAACTGTTCTTGGTAGTATAAAGCAAAGTTGTAAGAATGGTAAAGATAACTAGAAGAAAAGTGATCTAATGCTAGATCGATATTATTCAAATGAGAATGGTGTGGTATGGATCGTGATGCTTGTCCATATTGACTTCTTCCAAATTCTGTTCAATTAAAGGGAAAGAAGAATGCCTGTAAAACACATTTAAAAATGGGTCAATAAGTATATACCATATGTAGCTCAGTGTATATATAAATGGTCTTTAATATCTATTGATGAGCTGCGAAACCTGGTTTTGTTTCCGAAGGCTGAGTTTTTGTGTGGATTTTGTGTGTTGAAAGTCTCATTACTTGGGAGGACTGGCAGACTGTGTCTGCGTAAACAAAATGTCATTAGAAAGCTACTCTGAATATATTCAGTAATATATATCTTTGAAGTCTGCATGATTAAGAGCAGAGAAGGCATCTTGTTTGATTTGTTGCCTGCTGAAGTTCTGTGTTAACTTGTGCTGTATTCTGTGTCAGCTTGACAAAGAATGCAGCACACATATTTTATTTTAGTAAGAGGAAAGGTAGGAACTTCTGTTTAGATTGTCATGCTTATCGTGGAATTACTGATTTGACTACCTTGTAACCTTACAGTAACATGTCATCCTGTTATTATGTCATCATAATATTTGAGGCACTGAAACAGGTTGCCCAAAGAAGTGTAAGTGCTCCATCCCTGGCAATGTTCAAGGCCGGGTTGGACAGAGCCTTGGGCAACATGGTCTAGTGTGAGATGTCCCTGCCCATGGCAGTGGGGTTGGCACTAGATGATCTTAAGGTTCTTTCCAGCCCAGGCCATTCTATGATTCCATGATATGTTATGGAAAAAAGAGTAATGCTAACCTTGACATAACAAATGCCTCATAATTGTATTAAGCTTGGCACCTGGGATTAGTTAATTACTGTGAAATCAAAATGACAAATGCACCACCCTTGGGTATACCTAAAAGCTACCCTTTAAGCTGTAGAGTTTTGTTAGGCTATGTTAGTTGCAGTTGTCCTTTTTCTCTCAAAGTACACATTTTGGTCTTCTACTTTGCACTGTGAGAGAAATCTAAGTCAAAACCCAACCCCAGCAGAACCTGTGCACGAAGTAATAGTTATTAGTAACAGTGATAACTCTGTAGGCTGTAAACCTGAAATTCCATGGGTAGCAAAATCCCCAAACATTCATCTGAAGAAGTTCTGTTATTTATTTGTTTCTTTCATTAGCTATTACTTCACTGTGGTTTTAATAGGTGTCTCTTGAGCAGTACTGCGAGAATCAGGATTTTGAGTAGGTCTCTACTATAGCATGTTCTTCCTCTGCTCATCAGATGAGTAGTGGTTTTTTAACAGAAAAATCACATTGTTAGTCCAGATGTCTTCCTTAGGCTGCAGGGATCAACCAAAAGACTGCTTCATTGAAAATTTGCTGTGATGTACTTGAGGTGTAACGAGGTGTTAATCTTATTTATTTTGTTGTTTATTATTTCTGCTATTATTACATATGTCCTGATTTTGGCTGGGATAGAGTAATTTTCTTCCAAGTAGCTGGTGCAGTGCTGTAGTTTGGATTTAGTCTGAGAACAACACTGATAACACACCGATGTTTTAGTTGTTGCTAAGTAATGCTTACCCCTATGAAGGACTTTCTCAGTCTCATGCTCTGTCACTGAGGAGGGGCACAAGAAGCCAGGAGTAAGTAGAAACGGGACACCTGACCCAAACTAGCCAAAGGGGTATTGCATACCACAGCACGTCGTGCCCAGTATATAAACTGGGGGAGTTACCTGAAAGGGCAGATCACTGCTCAGGGATGAACTGGGCATTGTTCAGCGGCTGATGAGCAATTGTATTGCGCATGACTTGAGTTTATTCCTTCTCTCTATTTCCTATTATTACTACTATTATATCTTACTTTTATGTCCATTATGAAACTGTTTTATCTCAACCCATGGGTTTTGTACATTGTTTTTCAACTCTCCTCCCCATCCCATTGGGGAGTGGTGGGGTGTGAGCGAGTGGCTATGTGGTACTTAGTTGCTGGCTGGGTTTAAACCACAACAGTGTATTACTTCAGTTTCACCAGTATCTTCACAAAATTTTAAGAAAAGAATTTATGTCTAATTATGATTTTGGTCCTTATACAAGTTCAGTGTGTTGTAGCATTATTTACTTAACTCCTCAGTGTTTGTGCTCTGCCACATTATAAGATAGAGTAACATCTGAATAACTGGAGTGAATGGTAAGCTGGACTTTGAAGAAATGTGGATGTTTCTTGGTTGAGAAAATTATGCAATGTTGTTTGTCTTAATTTAAAAACTAGACGATACCTGAGTATTAAAAATAGGTCATTAAGGTTACTGCTTGATTTTTGTTTCAGTTTGAGCAGTGTACCTTCATACACCAATTCTGCAGCTATAACTCTGAGGGATGTAGAAGCAAAAGGTGCTTTAAGATGTTCTTTTTCTTTGCTTTGGATCCTAGATTAATACAAGATTATTTGTACTTTGTTGACTGCGTGATAGTTTCTAGAACATAATCTTGATAATTTTCAATGAAGCTGTATGTATATGTGGTTCACTAGGTACAATGTTTTGAGTGCTGGTAGACCACATGCAGTTAAAGATGATCTGCAATGGTGAGCTGACTGAGCCAGGATAAACGTATTCTTTTTGCCATTCCATTTACCTATTTCTTACCATATATTTGATGGGTATCTTTAAGTTACCTCACAGATAGGAGAGCATTTCACAGTATGTAGCATAACACATATTAAAAAATTTTAAATACTTGCAATTTTTATAGGAATAAATGGAGATGAGCATAAATAGTTGTCTTGTTTTAGTTAATCCTGAATCGTTTTTGAAGTTATAACGTGCTATTCAAGTGTTTAGCACTGAGTATCCATCACTAACCATTAATATTAAAGTGTAAATAACAGAAAAAGCTCATTTTAATGTTAAATTTCAAAAGAAGAGCAGCATATTCTTAGTAAGAGTTTTGCATTAGTCTTGCATCTAGGAGAAGCTTTGATTGGCATTTTTATCATTGATTTTTGAGTCTTTTTACCACTGACAGTTAAAATTCTGACCATGATCTGACAATTATCCCTGAATTGAAGTGAGTTTTTTGAGTCTTTTAAGTAATTGTAGCAAGGATTAGTACTTAAGAAAAAGTTTTGTGCTTAGAGCTGACTATGAATGTATTTGAATAATGCTGGCAGTAGTGTTCCACCTCCACCTATAAACTATCCTGAGCCTATCTCTTTTTATTACTGTGACTGCAGCAGCGCTGCTACTGTATTTAATTTTCCTGTTGTGGTTTATACCATATAAAATGATAGATAGATGAATGCCTGAGCAAGGGCCATTCTTGTCAAAACAAGATAAATTAAGATTTGAATTTGAACTTGAGGACCATAGGCATTTTTCATTCTGGAATTGTTATGGTTATATTACTAATAGCTGCCAGTCACGAATAAGAGGCCAAGCAGGTCTTGTGTTAGTTATTAGCAAGAACTATGTGCAGCTTTCTATTAAAGACGTTAGTTGTGATGGTGACAGCTCTGGATTTACAAGCTTCAGTGATGAATAGATAGTGCAAAATATCCATAAAAGACGAAAGCACAAATCTGAGTACTCTGTGCTAATAGAATGTTCTGATACGTTTGAATTATTTGAGGGAGTCAGAAACAGTGGCTGAAGAATTAGTGATTTAGACATTCAGATGACTTTTCTCACAAGAATCACAGGATCACAGAATAGTTAGGGTTGGAAAGGACCTTAAGATTATCTAGTTCCAACGCCCCTGCCATGGGCAGGGATGCCTCGCACTAAACCATGTCACCCAAGAGTCTGTCCAACCTGGCCTTGAACACTGACAGGGATGGAACATTCACCACTTATTTGGGCAACCCATTCCAGTGCCTCACCACCCTCACAGTAAAGAACTTCTTTCTTATATCTAACCTGAATTTGAAAATGTTGTTAAAGTTTGAAACAACCAGAGGTAGTGGAGGGAGGGGGCAGGGTTATGATTTTTGTAATAGAGAAGGGGATAAAAATGGAATTTTTTTTTTGGTCAGCACAAGCAGTTTTGTTTGAAAGGCCGATCACGGGTGCTTGCTGATAGTGTGCATATGTTTAAATTCTTCCAAAATAGATGGGCTCTTGCTCCTCCGTTCTGTGTCTACCTCCTCTTGTCCCTGTTACTGCCCATGTTTCATGCTCCTTCACTGAACTGACCTAATTCACTAAAACAGCAGAAAACTATCCACTTTGGGGTTTGGTGCTGCTTTTTAGCAGTTTGAATTGACACACAGAAAGTCTGACAAGCTAAGCAGTGTGGGAAGGGTGAGATACGGGTCAGGAAACCTTTTTTTTCTTTGTAACAGTGAACTGTTAAATGCCAAACTTCAGAAGGTAGCTTAATGAAATGAAGTACCGTGGTAACCTCTTTGGAGAGGGCTGTGACTTCCTGAGACAAAAATGAATTGCAAATAAGTGTAAATACCTTGAACAAGTTAAATGATACTTCCACATGGTGATGTTATGAATTAATAATGCCATTAGAGAAAAGCTGAACTCATCTATTCCATCTGTCCTGGAAAAGTTATCATTCACTTGCATTATTCAGTCTTCCCAGACATTAAGGTCCAAACTGTGGAAAGATATATTTGATAACATTTTTTCTGTTGATAACAGATTAGAGCTAAAATAAAATCATACATGTATCCTTAATCTGATGTTTCAATGAGATTTTGTTCATTCAGTAGTCTGATAAATGTTTCCTGTGAAAGTACGTTAAAGAAAATGAGTAAGTGCTGATCTTTAGAGTGATCCAATGTGTAAATGAGCTAAAAATCAGAAGAGCTGGAACCAAATGTATTTGTGAAATCATATTATGTAAAAATTTTGTAGATTGAACCTTTGTGGAAGAAATAGAAGCAATGAAAATGTGCTTTTTTCCCCTTCTTCACCTCCTGCTCCCTGTCCCACAGGAGAGCAATGTACAGAAGGTGCTGCAGAATTCTAGAAATCTTGTACCATATTTGTTTTCTTATCTTGCAGTGTGTAGCTGTTGGAATTAAGAAGGTATTGCATATTTTTTTAGATAAGAAGCAAAACCCCAAAATGAGATCCCTTGTGATAAATAAAGCTTTCTGATTAATCATGACATGTGAACTCAAGGTATTTTGTATTGGTATTTAGCTACCTCATAAATCAGGGCTCTTCAAGTTCTAGGATGAATAATGTTACAACTGCTTACCCAATGGCTGCATGGCCACTGCACCTTATTTTTCTTAAAATAATAAGGTTTCGGGAACTGCCTGAATCTGATCCTATTGAGCTTCCCTATTTGTGCACCAAGATTGAAGTTTCCTTTGTCAACTTTGTAGTTGGCTGTGTAATTTTTAATGTATTCTTCCTCTGAATGTTTCTTCTGCTAAATTCTGTTCTTACAGAATGTAGCATTGCATTTATCAGCTCTGCAACTATGCTAACATACAGATGTTTGGAACATCTGAACTCATGCCTATGAATCTTTAAAAAAATTGAGTATATAAATGGAATACATTGGGTTCTGCCTGCCCTCCAGGGCTCCCTTAGCTTTCACTTATTAGCATATTATTTTCAGTCCTTGTTAAGTAATTTCTCCCCTTTTTTTACCTTACAGTAAAGATTGTAAAAGGTCAGACACTTGATACCACTTTCCTTAGAATGGTGGGTTTTCATGTAGAAAAGTGAAAAGCATACAGTGAGTTGTCCATGAAGGGCCAGCTGTCTGTTCTTTTTCTGGCAGTAGAGAAGATGGCTAGGTTTTGTGTCGTTTGAGACACACCTGATTGAAAGCTGTCATACTTGTTAAATATTGTGGAAATTCATATCCCTCTGTTACTCCTTTTCTAGATCCAAAAGTGGATATTTCAGAACTCTTATTACACTTTGTATGCATCTTTATGGTGAGAAGAGGGTGCAACTGCAAGGAGTCACTTTGTGGGAGCTAAGTCTCTTCATCTCAGCAGGTTGTTGCTGAATTTTTTTTTTCTTATCAGTGCAAACCCTTAGCATTCCTGTCAAACGTTTTCCTGCAGTGAAATGTTCTCCACTTCTTTGATGTTATTTGCATCTGGAATCAATTCACATTCAGAAGTAGGACTTCTGAACTTTGGGAGAAAAAAGAAGAGGAATAAAAAAAAGGAAAGATTGTTACAGGAGGTAAAATGTAAAAGGAGGAGGGAATTTAGAGTTAAGGACAGGAGACCTCTGTATGAGATCTTTGTATGCAAAGGGCCTTTGGGTGGGATACCCTTCCAGTGGCCTTGAGTGGTAAGTTGTAACCTTGGTAAGCTGTCCTGGCAAGCTTTGTGTTGATGTTTTGGATCTGGGAAAAGGATTTGTGGTTGCTGATGCTTCACTTTACAGAACTTAAAGCATTTTATTTCCAGGCTCAGCCATTTATACCCCTCCCTTCCCCCTGTTCTTGTATCCCTCTTTCCTTCTTCTTGACACATCCTTTTCTGTTGAGACTACTATCAAAGTGATTTCAGTACATTACAGAATGTAATTTGAAGGCCTCCTGACTATTCCTTTGATCAGAATTCTATGTTTCTTTGCCTTTCAGACAAAATTAACACTGGAAGTAAAGGAACACTAGAAAGTCAACAGAAGAGATTGTAAAACATGTTCATTTAAATGTTTCCTATTGTTTACTGATATTGCTGTGAAATTTTATCTTAAAGCATATTAAAGTCATTCCCCGTTGGCTCCAAAATTATAAATAAAAAGAAAAATTCTTTAGGGGGATTTGAATTTCCTAGTAAAATGATGAAAGGTAAAGAAACTCAGGCAGTGGCTTAGATTTCCATTTCATAACTTCCTTCTTGAGGCTTGTTTGGGGTTCAGTGAAGTTGTTTAGTTTAGATAAACATGTACACTGATGATACAGTAAGCTGGGTAACTAGCACTGATGAAAGGCTTTTGGATCACCAGATTTGAATGATAACATGGCAGTCTTGGTGTAGATGCTTCTGTTTTCATCCCTGCTTGTTTTCTAGCAGTATGAGTAGCAATTTTGAGTCTGTTATATTCAATAAATTATTGAATAGACTGTGCAGTGCATTTGGCTCCCTTCTCTCTGTAGTATTTTTCTTTCAAATGCATATTTTCCAGGCCTAAAAAGACCCAAACAAACAATCCCTACTCCAAAAAATACCCCAAAGAAAACAAACAATATCCGTGGTCTAAATCTCCCTAACAAGCCTATGTTAGGTTTTAAACAACTGAAGTTCTACTTTACGGTATATACTGTTGTAATTTTGACACTTGCACACTTTGCTATGAAAAAGAAAACTCCACACTGCTATCCAAGCATCACACTGAGGGGAAAAAAAGGGTAACCAAGTTAATTTCAGTGTATGAAAAAAACAAACGTAGAAATGCCAATCAGCCTTTTGGACCTTCCTTAGAGTTTTTAAGAAGCATACAAGAATCCAAAGGACTTTGCATATTGTATTCTAGCAAGTATATTTTTGCATGATATTTTGGTGAAGATGGCTTTGGTACTTCATGAATTTTCTTGACGAAGCTGGCAAAATTATAAGTTCGTTCGTGAGAGTGGTTGTACAGTTGCTGTTGAGCAAATTACATTTTCTTTAGAGAGTCTGGGTAATAATTTTGATAGTTAAAGATCAGCATGGATAATTTTTAGAGATTGAAAACAGTGACTGAGTTTTCATATGGCTATACATAATTAAACATTTTATGTTGTCTTCATCTTTTCAAGCTCTCAATGGGAGTTTAAAAGCCCCTGTATCAACCCACATGTATGCATTTTTTGGGTAGCTTTCTGTTGAAGCGGTCATTGAACAAATAACCATAGATCATGCTGTTCTGCTGAGATTTTTGTGTGTATTCACATATACCTAATAAAGAAGCAAAATACTTAAGTGCCAGTAGTTTACAAGTAACTTTCTCTGCAGTTTCCCTGCGTCTTCTGATGTTGGCTGTCTAAATAAACCGTATTATGATACTGTGAGAAAAGTGACCTTGGTAAAAAAAGTTAACTTGCTAAAAATACTGGGCTCCTGTGTTCTAAGTTGAATTGTTAATTTTGTCAGACTTGGGCTTTTTCTTTGTGTTTGAATTATTTAAACAAGACCAATTTGGGTCTGCATCTGTAATCCTTGAAGAGCTGATGTCTACCAGTATTGAAAATTTCTTTTATAGTCTAGAGGCTCTGGGTTAAGCAATTATTTTCTGTCTGTTTGCACAATTTCATTCACACTGTCCATGATTCATGTTGTATTTAAAATAAATAAATTCTCATGCTCTTTTAGAAAGCAGACTTCAGTGGTATAGCTTTTGGTATTTTGTGCAGTTTAACATGGAAGATACTTACTTAGTATGTAAACTGTGTGCACCCTTTTTGGAAATCTAAATCAAATTTCACATTGTTATGCATAAAGATGTCAGTAGTGGAGCCGAAGCTAAAACTTCAATTAATTTGCAGTAGTATCCCAATAAAAAGTACTGTGCAGGTGCAGAAATGCAGGAAGATAGAAATCTTTGGTGAGAAATGCAAGAAAAATTCTGATGCAGCAGCCATGTCTCTGTTTTTAATCAAGTTTCTTTTGATGATTAACTTATTATTTGGAAGATGGATAAATTAACAACAGTGGATTCATAAATGCTGCCTGTAATTGAAGAATTTCAGTTTGTGTACTTTGAAAGCAAATATAAATAAATGTTTTATTTGCTTTTATAAAATTTTATTATAAAAATTAAAAATGTTTACATTAAAATAGCACAGGATGTTATTACTCTCTCAAATTTTGATAACTCTTGATGCTACATAAAATGGGTTATGCTAAAGATGAAGCTGAACTTAGATTGTATTGTCTTTTGTAATTTACAGAAATATAAAGAGAAAGATAAACACAAGCAAAAATATAAGAAGCAGTCGGAGTCCTCGCCATCCTTGGTTCCATCTCTTACTGTAACTACAGAGAAAGTAAGTCAATGTGCTTTTCCTCCTCTTCCACTTCAATTACTTATGTTGAAATTTCATGATGCAATCATTCCATTATATATACAGGAGCTTTCTAATGGTATAGATTCTGTAATTACCAGGCATGCTTGGTATTTTTCCTATTGCATAAAATCCCAAAATAATTTGAGATTTATCATATGGAGAACAGCTTAAGAGTTTTGTGCTAGAGCAGTGAGTGATTCAATGATCTCAGTCAGGTGCCACTGATGGTCCAGTAAGTTTTATTTCATTGACTTATGTTTAATAATTTGAGAAGTTTTAGAAAAATCTTTCCTTTGAAATTCACTTGTGTGTGCTGAGCTGTCACTGAACCTGTAAGAATTTAAGCTGGTAATTAATGAAATTACAGCTCATGCTTCATCTACTTGTAATATCACATTGCCTTTTTAGCAGTCTGCTCCATTAGGCTCTGTGGTCTTTCTTTCCTGTTCATGTGCTAGCAAATACCTAACTCAAAGGACAACATAGAGAGTTAAATAATGACAGATCTCGTGTTCTACAAGAATGCTCCATGGGCAGCAGCGGGACAGCCTGCCCCACTATGGTCTTCACCATGGGCTGCAGGGGAATGGGCATCAGCTCTGGTGCCTGGAGGATCTCCTCCCCCTCCTTCTTCACTGACCTTGGTGTCTGCAGAGCTCTTAGTCTCACTCATCTCTCTGGCTGCAGTTACTCCTGGGCAGTAACTTGTCCCCCTCTTAACTATGTTATCCCAGGGGTACTACCACATTTCTGGTGGGTTCAACGTTGACGAGCTGCTGGTCTGTCTTGGAGCCGTCTGGCATTTGCTCCATCAGACATAGGGCCAGAAGCCACACCTGTAGCCCCCTGCTACCAAAACCTTGCCATAAAAACCCAATGCAGTGTGACAGTTTTTATTGAAATTAGGTTGTAGAACACGTTGAATAATATTGACTGGTCCATGTGATTCATTATTTCCTTTTATTAATTTGTCCTGAACATGTTCCTCTTTATCAGAGACAACTTGCAAACTTCATAGCCTGTGAAAGAAACTTCCCACCCTTCTTGTGTGGGAAGTTCCTTTAAACTCTATAATTTTTTATTTAGGCTTTGTGCTATATATGATCATATCTTTTTTCAATTGCATCATCATCTAATCATCATTATAAATTGTAATGAAATGTTACATTATTGTACATTGGTGTAAAAGTTAAATATATTGAAATACTGGTTATTTTTGAGTCCTACTTATTGCAATATGCTTTTAATGCTGAAGAAAGATTCTGTTTTTCTGCCAACCTCTTTTATAATTGCTTTGTCCTCCTTAGACTTTTCCTAATTACAAGGTTTACAACTCAGTAGTGTGTACTTTAGGAAGGCGAACAAGAGTAAAATCCCATGTTTAGCAAACTTCTGTTAAACCCAGTTAAGGACTGATAGTCTTACTGAGTTGTTTGCCGTACTGATAATCGAGAATGTACTATGTATGTATGTATAGCAAGTCATATAAATTTTTGCAGTTAAATCTATAGGATTTATAATAGGAGCATTTTAAATATTTTTGTGTTCTTTTGAATACCTAAACCTCACCTCTTTGTAGTCTTAATAAAATAGATAACATTAAAAAAACGTTGCAACTCCTATGGTCAGTAGCAAGGTAGAGCTAGAGCAAATACTGAAGAGAACAGGAAGTCTCTATAATTCTATAACATAAATTAAAACTGTATTAAACCAAACCAGAAATACTCATTGTGGAATTTAAATATTGGCATGTGGCCTTTTTATTTTCTTATTTAATGTTTTGCACCTTGTGGGTTTTTTTCTGCCTAAGCTGTCTGCTTCATTTTCTAGCTTCTTATCATCAGGAAAATCAGTGTTCATTTTTTTTTAGATGAAGTTACTGTGATTATGGTTTTCTTGTTTGTTTTTTTTTCCCCCTTTTTTTTTTTTTTTTTTAAATATCTACTGGCGATTTGGAAGTGATTTTTTTTTTGTGGTTCGTTGTTTAATTTCTTCTGAATTTTTTCCCTACATACTTTTGGCACCATTTACATGCATTTGCTTTTCTGGGTGATAATTTCATAGGTAATTTCATAGTGTGTTCCTGAAAAAGTTGAAATTTTACTAATAAGACAAATTTTTGTTTTCTTCCAAAATAAATATTTGGTTCAGAATATTGTATTAATATGTTACTTTTGTGTGTCTTTTTACATAGAGTTGTCAGAATTGATTTGGACTAGATGTCTTTTTCACAGCAGTCTCTTTGCAGAGAATACGTTGTTTTATCATTATCAAACTACTTCTGGTACCATATTGTTCCTGTGGGGGGAACTAGAACTTGAAACTAATTTTGTTTTTCCTTTTTAAAGAGCTTAAATCCTTTGTGATATGGTGGTAATGACCATATATGTAGGTGATGCCACAAAGCATGTTTTTGTCTGGATGAATGGCTTCTTAAGAGAGATTCATGAAGGCTGCAGAATAAACTGTGGATTTACATTACAGGCTTGCCTGTTTGTTCTGCAAAATTTAATTCCAGTAAGTCTTACTGAGGTTTCAGTCCAAATTCTGTGTTGAGACGTGAATACACCGTTGTGAGAGGCACTTTTTGTGTTATGTAACTCAGTAAACTCTGCTTAGTCTGGATCATTTAAGTGTGAAAGAATTTGAAATAAGAAATTCCTAGCTACTCTTTGATTAATGTACTAAGAAGTTTTTCACTTCTGGGGCATAGATACAGAATGTTTTAAGAAGGGCTAGGAGAACTTACGTATTTGAATTGTCTCTCCCTTTTTTGGCCTTCCTCTTAGTTGGGAAGGGATGTCACCCCTTTTATCAGTCCTGATAAAATCTTCTGTCTCAGGTTTTGAGCTTGGTTTATATTGAGAGTTTAAAAATGCATGTGGTTTAACATGCAGAGAAAAATACAGTTGTCCTTTTTTTGGGTGGAGTGGAGTGTTACTAATTAAAACAGAACTCCAAAATATTGATATATGCAAAGATACACAATACAGTGTATCCGCATTGAAATTGTAGTCAGTAACTAAATAAAAGATACTGCAAAGAGAAAGTACAGCTGATTGAATTTTATCTGTAATAGCAGAGATGATGATGATAACCCTCCTCAGTTCACCCTCACTATCAGCCCAGTCTGGTTATTAGGGGACATGCTCAGATCCTACCGCAGTGGGGTACTGAAGAGAATTAAAAGAGTAGGGAAATGTCTGTTTGGTACGACTGAACATCACTATTCTACAGCTGTGAAGTGTTTGTGAGGTACGGGGTATGTGTTGGAGGTTTTTTTGTTGGTTATTTTTTGCTGGGACTGTGCTTTTATTGGCATTTTTTTCGAGAATTACTTGCTGTGGTCCTTCCCTTCTCTGTACAAGAGTACCACCTTAGACATCTGTATTGGGGTTAACAGCTTCTCAAGCCTTGGGATGTACTGTGTATATCAAGAATGATTATTATGCCTTTACTGTAAATCTAAAGCTATCCCAGAAGTTTTAAGACATGCTGCAGATTGGTGGTATAACTCTTCGGTGTGCACAGAGTGATATATGGGGGGCATAAAAATGACAGTAGCTCTCTCTGCACCAGATTGGTAATGTGAAACTTTGCTTTTTTGGGGAAAAAAACCCCTGCTAACTGGTTTATGGGAAGCATAAAGGAACTCTGATACAGAGTTAGCTTGGTAATTGCACTAGCAAATACTGATTGAATTTTGAGAACAGGATTAACACTCATGAAACAGGTAAGTCCTCCCAGATAAACCAAGGAATGGAGTTGGAGCATCAGAGAATCTCCTTTTTGGGCATGTCAGTACTGAAATGAAGGAAAAATGACTGACTGCAGTGTGAACAGTGGAGGGGGGAGGCTTGAGCAGTGTATCCTGTTTAGAAAGCACATGCTGGAAGGAGACAGCATTGTAAGCTTGGGGAGAGGTTGGGAGCTGCAGAAGTTAAAGCCAGTCAGTAAATAATCTAAGGTGTTCTGCCTCTATCCTCTGATCCTTGCTCCATGTCACTGTCACTCTCCTGAGCTCAAAAAAAAAAAAACCAAACAAACAATATAACTTTACCATGGCATATTAAGGTTTTTTCTGAGACATTTCTCTTAGTCCTTTGTCTTTTAGAAAATCGCATTTCAGAAAAGCGGTTTTGGTGGTGAGTAGGATATTATTTGAACCAATTAGCTTAATAAGCTTTACCTTAGGTCCTATTGCGTATCTTGTGGCTTCTCAAAGCAACTGATGTATGTGTATCTGGTTAAGAGCACTTTGCTGCAATTACTAATAAGGAGTACAATCTGGGAAAAAAAAAATACTGACCAAATGACACCAGCTTTAGTATGCTTAAGCTATATTGCATCATAGTAGTATTCAAGATATTCCGAGTAAGCATGTAGATTTCAGTAACTTTAGAGCACTTTCTGAAACACTGTTGGAACAAAATCTTCAACAGCAGACCTGCAATGTGCATACATGCTCTCCAGAGAGCAGGGCTCAGGCTTTTGCAGTCAAACTAAATCTCTGCATGGTAGATGCAAATTAATGCCTACTTATCATTGCCTAGCCCTGGCCAGTCTGCAGAGCTATGTTAAACTCTATTTCCCTTTACAATAAGAAAATAAGTAAATAAAATTCCTCTAGTAATGAGGAAGAGGTACTAGATAATATCAAAGTATGATTGTTGATACCAACAGAGAATTATCATAGAATCATAGAATAATTAGGGTTGGAAAGGACCTTAAGATCATCTAGTGCCAACCACCCTGCCATGGGCAGGGACACCTCCCACTAAACCATGTCACCCAAGGCTCTGTCCAACCTGGCCTTGAAC
>JANHGB010059942.1:0-26100 GCA_026283785.1 Coracopsis vasa
TTCTCCAAATCCAGGGTAGCCAGTTCTCCTGATAGCTTCCGGAGGGGGCCTACGTTGTCCCTAGTCTGTCTTTTATTGGCTACGTACCTATAGAATCTCTTCCGGTTATCCTTAACATCCCTAGCCAAGTTTAATTCTAACTGGGCTTTAGCTTTCCTAACCTGGTCCCTAGCTTCCCGGACAGCATCCCTGTATTCTTCCCAGGCTGCCTGTCCTCACTTCCACCTTTTATAAGCCTCTTTTTTCCTTCTAAGTTTTCCCAGCAGCTCCTTATCCATCCATGGAGGCCTCCTGGCCTTCTCGCCCTATTTCCTTCTTGTCAGGATGCAACACTCCTGAGCTTGTAGCAGGTGATCCTTCAATATCAACCAGCAGTCTTGGGCCCCCTGCCCTCTAGGGCTATATCTCATGGAACCTTACTAAGCAGGTTCCTGAAGAGGCTGAAGTCTGCTCTCTTGAAGTGCAGGGCAGTGAGCTTGCTGCATGCTCTTCTCACTGTCCTGAGGATCTCAAACTCAACCATCTCATGATTGCTACAACCAAGGCTGCCCTGGAGCGTCACATTTCCAACCAGCCCCTACCTTTTGGTGAGCACGAGGTCAAGCATGGCACCTCTCCTTGTCGGCTCCTCTATTACTTGCAAGAGGAAGTTGTTTTCCACACAATTGAGGAACCTCCTGGATTGTTTGTGCCGGGCCGTACCGCCCCTCCAACAGATATCGGGGTGGCTGAAGTCTCCCATGAGGACAAGGGCCTGTGAGCGTGAAAAAAATGGTTAGAAAAATGTTTAGAAATTTTCTTTTATATTTTGTAAGCATTTTATACCATTATAGTTATAACTTGTGGATTATAGATGTAATTATGGTGTAATTACTGCAATGAAGATAGCAATGGCAGTGCAGAACTGGTTTATGACAACTTAGTAAATGCAACTGAAAACAAACAAAAAGGAACAAGAGGATCATTTTATACTACCGGTGAAACTGTAGTACTATACTGTCTTTTCAAGCTAACAAAGGAATTTTTCAGTATCGAATAGTCTATAGAGATAGACAAAATCTCCAAAAAAGTCATTGGGGATGATCCTGAAAGCTAATAGATACTAAACCAGATGCTTTTTGAAATAACAGGCTGGTGTGCAAGGCACAAGACTGGGATTCAGGCAATCAATGAATGCTCATTTCTTCCACCAATTATCATGTGGGTTTCTACTATCTGGTTTTTTTTAATCATTTGTTCTCTCTAAGAGTTTATTACATGTTCTGATATGTTGATATCAATTTTTCCTCTTGCCATGGCCAAATTAACCGTGAACTCTTCAGTCGTATTGTACAATTGATGACAACAGACTAATTCTTAATCTTGGAAAGGTCTCTTCTTGACAGCCAGGTTCTGGTTGCAAGGCAGGGTTTAGTGGTACCTATTCACCAAAATCCCATGCATGAAGGCTGCAGAGTCATGCATGTGGAAAAAAATAATGCATAGGGAGCTGCAAAGCTTACCTGTGTACTTCCTACTGAGGAAGTGCTGTGGATGGAGTAACTTGCTCAGCTTTCAGACACACTGTGTCCACTAGGTAATTTATTTAGTTTGTGTGTTTTGCATTTGTATTCTTCTGCATGAATTCTCTTTTTGTGTGCACAAACTATCTTTCACATTGGTGGTTAGCATGCTGCAGATACTTTTGTTTTTGAAGATTTACTCTTTCATTGTGAGCAAACACATAATTGCCAGTCCTGAATTCTTGAGTATTCTTGTTTCAGCTGAGGAAACTGATTTAAGCCCTTCAGCTCAAAGGAAGATTCCTCAGCCTTTATTTGTCTGAGAGGGATTTGAATTCCTCAGTTAATCTGAGGCTGTCATATGGTTGAAACCAGGCTCAGAGGGGCTCTCTCCTGGAATAAAATATGATTACACTAGATACATCAGCTTTCATGGTTGCCTGAGCTGTTTTGTAGCTGTGTTGTGTCGAGCTGTGAAGTTCACTTCTGCTGTGGAATGATGTGCCTGGGAGTCACGATTCCCATACCTTGTCATACTGCAACACCTGGACTGGGAGTGGAGAATCTGTCCCTGGGATTCTCCTCCCCAGATTCAGTTCAAGATCACTAACTTCAGTTAACAAGAAATGCCAGAGAAACTTCAATTATTAAGGGCTTCTCTGTAAACTTACTTTGGAGTCTCAAGCACAGTTTTGTCATGACATTGTCCACACAGTGAATTGTTTTCTACTTTAATTTGACAGAAATAAGCCACAGATTTTGATGTATTAATCTTCATGTGTTCAGCAGTAACCAGTCTGTTGACTTATAATATCAAAGCAGACTATTGGCCTGTTTTATTTTTTTTTTCTTTCCCCTGCTATGTTAGACAGCCTGGAATGCCATCTGCTACTGGGATTCTTATCCTTTCAACTAAATGTGTAATTCAAGTATACAATACAGTATTGTACTTCTCTCTTTTTAAACTGAACAGCTGTTGGGTACAAAAGATATATTCTAACAGTGTTGGTTTAAGTATGTTATCTATTAAATATCAATGAAGCCATGCATTGTTTAGCACTATTATAAAAGATGAGGTTTTTCTCCAAATAATCACACTCTGGGAAATAAACAATCGGCAGCACATTAGATAGCATCTAAACCAAGGTGTGGAATTTCATTTGGCTATTTGGTGTATCTAATGTTCTCATTTATCGAAGCTTACAGAACAAAGAGATTCATTCACTTGAAATGGGACATTTCTGTACTTAAAATAGAAATACTAAGGGAAATGTATTAAATGATTCAGGCTAAGGAGGGAGGTGGGAACTGCAACAATATAAACTTTTGAATTAATTAAATAAGTAATGAGTAAAGAATATCTTCCATTGTTAGTTGGTGTAATTAATTCTTGAGACAAATTCTTAGTTGCCTGGAAGATTTAAGCAAATCACATACCCATTTTCTGTACCTACAGGAAATGTTTTAAATTAGAGTAACTATTACATGCCACAGATATTTAGTATAGGTAAAAAAAAAAACCAAACAAAACAAACAAACACAAAACAAAACAAAACAGAAGTTTAAATCAAACTAAAAAATGCCCTCTAGCTTTGCTTAACACGTGCAAGTGACTTTTAACCTGGGCAGGATATTAGGAGCATCAGTACAATACAAACTAACAGAAAAATTATGCTATACACTGTGTTATATGTAATATGTGGGCATATGTTGTGTCTTCTTAGCATATCAGGAATTAGATTCCAGAAAGAATATCTGGAGACTTTTGTAAGAGAGTGTTAATCCCAGATACCTGCATCTTCATCTTCCGGACAAAAAAATCTAACTCATTAGAAGCTGTACCCCCAGTAGAGAGAAGAATGGGAGGTATCTGGGAGAGGCAGCTCCACTAATCAGCATCTATGGTTAGTTTACAAATTCGTTTGTCAGAAAAGAAAACTGGAAGCTGTCCTTTGCAAGAAACAAAAACTTTCAGGACTACTAAAACATTTTATTAAATAAATATTGAATGTAAATCATGTTTGGAGTGAAGATTAGAAGCAAAATTGTCTCTTGTATCGTGTGCTCTAATCAATATCATACAGAATCTCGCTCTGTCTCTATGACAAAATGCATGATTAAAAAAAAAAACAAACAGAAAAAATAATTTAGAAACTAGAGAAATACTCTTCACCCTGTTTTTCAGTTGCAACAGGGGAGCTTTAATACTCTCCTGAGATGTAGATTTGAACTCTCAGGCTGAAGAAGCCACTGAATGTATTTTTGGAATGCTGGCACCTGATATACTGTTTTAAAGTTAAAGTTTTCTATAGCTTCCACCTTCAGATATGTTTCTGAGTGCAAGTAGCCCATGACTGCTATTTCTGATTTAATTCACCCTTGTCTGATAAGCAACTTTGAGATGGCAGTAATATTTCTTATTATAGAAAATTAGCGCAAGTGTTTTCCTTCATTAACTACATGGAGACAATTCTCAACACAGATGGAAGCAAACATTTGCTGCCTAAGAAAAATCTCTGAAGTGAAAGCATATAGGCATTCATAAATACCAACTTAAATGGGTTTTGCAGGTTTTGAGAATTGGGCTCATGGAGTTAATTTCCCCAATTCTATATAAGCTCCTAGCTAGGGACCTTAATTTATATGGCAACCTGAGAGATTCTTCAAAGGTATTTAGGTATCTGAATACTACTGTTTCAATGAGAGCTAGGTACTGAAGTACTTTTACAGATCTGAGCCTAAACTACTTCCTTCAGCATGACGCATAAAGTTTTCTGTACAGCAGGAAATTAAACTGAGTTCTCCTGGGGCTGCTGCTGTAACCCCAGGATCTTCCCTCTTGTCCCTATGCAGGTCTGACATGAACTCCCTCTGATACCTGTGGGATTAGTCAGCTCAAGAAATATAAGAAGTTATTACTGTTAGTATTACAAAAGAAAAACCCCAACCCAAAACGTGGCACTCTTGGATGACAAATGCTCTTCCTCAAACTGAAAAAACACAGGGTAAAAACTAATCTCTTCCTGTGAAAATTTAAGTAATGATTTTCAAGTGTCCTAATGGAGTTAGGTACTTATATTTGAATTTCAGTGAGATTTTAACAGCTAGTAGAAGCCATTAAGTTTCTTCAAAATCCATATTTTGAAATATTAAAATCAAAATACAGTAGCTGGTAGTAAAACCTGACAGAGTTTTGGAAGGTGGTACTGGGCCAGACAAACGTGAAGATATTTTTTATAGTGTTGCTGAGACAAATCTATTAGAAACAATTGGAAATTAACATTATGGATTTCATTTTGTAATGCCTAAGAACACTTACATGTGCAGCTGTGATTAACCTCTCATTTGCAGAGCTTTTGTGTCCAAGTCCCATGCCACAAGAGGTGGTGGGATGCCTGTTGCTTGATTTAAATGACAGAAGACCCTGAACCTTAGCCCAGGAATAATTCCCTTTGGGAACATGAAAACGTTGTCTTAGGAGAGAATCAAGAACAGAGGCACTGTTTGATGCTGCCTTGATTACAGTTTTAGTGTATCAAAATGAAAACAGCAGGATTAGATTTGAATATACTCGGGGTTTCAGAGTAAAGTTACTCTGGACAAGCTCCTTTCTAGTTTTCTTGTTAAAACAACCTCTCCCTACTCTCCACACAGAGCTGCACAGTAGAGCTGATCACTGGAGCCAGTTATAAAGTACACTCAGCAGCAGCAGGGCCTTTCTTGACCCTGAGCCCTGCTCAGTTAGCTTTCAAGACTGAATTTCGTGTTGATGACAAGTGAACATTGTTTATGGCAGATATATTTGCCCTCAGTTTTCACCTCGGGTTCTTTGACTGCATCAGCAGTTTCTTATAGCCTGCACTGTGCTTCAGTGTCCTTATTTCTCTGGTTCTGGGATCTTTAGCAGGGTTTGGGAACTTGGATGAATTGTTTGGTTTCGTGTTTTCATGTGTGCTTCCATATTGCAGTGGTGCTGATGAAAGTGTGCAATCGTGTTTTGGGGGCCTGAGCATGTTTCCTTTGGGGGGGGAAATTAATCGGGCTGCACTGTTGAACTGAGACTGCTCCAGACTGTGAGGTGGATGGAGATAATCCAGAGTTTTCTTACTTCAGCAGCAGGTCAGGAATTAGGTGACTTGCTGCAGAATGTCATTAGAGAAAACCCAGGCAGTCTGGGTATAATAAACAACAAAGCCTTAAATCCAGAGGACCCCATTAACACTCAATGTGTCTTTAAAAGTATTAAGGCCTAACAACACCACAGACTGCTTTTATTTTAGCTGTAAGATGCTCAGGAGTATTAGGCATAAAGCCAGCATGAGAATCTGCCATGTGTTAAAGATTATCTGACTGTTTGTAACATTTAACCACTCCTTCCTGGCCTGTTTCCCCTTACATATCTTCCATATAATGGTGGCTAATTTTAAAGCAAATACAATAATTCTGACTGTGAAAGGCATGACAGACCCTTGACTGTGAAGGCATGACAGACTCTTGGAGTTTGGTTTCTTTCTTAAAGGAAGCAAAAACCCTAACAATATACAGTCTGCATAAGATTAAAAAGAGATTATTATTGACTGAAATATCACAGTTCTTAAAGTTTAACATCTTTTACTGGGAAACATACATAATATTTTAAAAGTTGGAAATATAAATTTAACAAGAAAATTAAAATGGAAAGCATTTGGTTCCCAGGATGATGAAATGAGATATTTTGACATTTATAGAAATTGCTTACACTTATAAAATTATGTTCCTTTAAAACTTGCTTGATTTGTTTAGTGTTTAATTTTCCAGAGACACGAGTAGTCTGTCAGAGTGTTCCATAGAAATGTCAGGGATTCATGAGAAAAATAATAAATAACATATTTACAAACATAAATATCTGAAACAAAGCAGAAATAATATAATCATAAATGACACCTAATGGTAGCTTTTTTGACATTATATAAAGTAACAGTTGAGTATTGTTTACTGCCTTGTGATTTTACCATTAGGTGAAAAACCAATTTTAGAATCATCACAATAAACTTTTGAAAGGAATCTAAACTTTTTAATAACTGGTTGCAAATGACACAAGGAGCTCATTCACCATGAGCTAAAATATAGAATTCATCTTCACAATCGTTAAAGTTTGGCATGTTACAGTGTAGTCATTTAAATATAATGAGTCCTATCTAGGAAAGAAGCTGAGAAGAAAATTATTTTATATTATGTACTGGAAGAGTATAATAAATCCAATAATAATCACATTTTCTTGATAAATGAGGTTTCCAGATTTGTAATGTGACTGCTCTGGATTTTACAACTTACAGACCTACAAGCAACAGGTCTACAGGCAATACAGACCCACAGGGTAGTCTCGTGTGTCAGGCACAAACAGGAACGTTCAACTTCCCTTGTCTCAGGTCACTCCATAACTGCTCAGCTCAGAGTTTCCCAGCACCACTTTCGATGTGTGTGGTGCTGGAGGGTGACATCAGCAGGTGACATCAGTGGATTTCTGGGGTAGGTACAACTGTGATGCAAGCCAAGGGAGCCATGAGAAGCTACAGGCAAATGTGCCTGTGTGTTGCTCAGCTCCAGGCAGAAGGGGTTAGTGAGCATCAACTGCTCCTCTAGACTCCCATGGCCAGGCAATGGGCATCCTCCAGCCTTTCCAGCTGGTGCTTTCTCACAAGTACTCGGGAAAACAGAATGCTCTTTCCTGTGCTGTGGAAAAATATAAATAAAAATTAAGAACTTAACTGCATTTGCAAAACTCTTGATTTCTCACTGGAAGTTGCTCTTGCCTTCTGTGTAATGCTGATTACAGCAGCATTTGTGCAGTTCCTTCATAGTCCTTCACTTGATAATAATTTGAAATAATAGTCAAAATAATTTCACATGATGGTGCAAGGCAGCTTTCCAGAGCAGACAGGATTAGAAGCTATCAAAAATACCTTTAGTGAGAAGATACCACATCACTAAGCTTAATGTATTTCATTCAAAACAGCTTGATTTACTTTTCCTCATCCATGACACAGTCTTTGTGGAGCATTCCAGGAGCTCCTGAAGGATTGCTTTGGGTACTGCTGCACCTGTGACTTACAAGGAGTTTCCGAAGAAAACTAGAAGAAGAAATTCTTTGTAAAATAAAGAAGTGTTTATTTTGTTCACATTGCTTTTGAATGGCTATGGCCAATAAGCAATGTGAATAAACTAGCAATAGGGTAGAGAAGGTAGGAGTACATGACTCTCATCTTAAATTCCAAATATGTACCCATAAGAGATGAAAAGTCATAGTATGTTTGTCATTTTGCATCTGCTGGTATGGAGTCATATCACAGCTGGGGGAAGAGCTAGTCAGGAAGAGAGATAGTTGGCTGAGTGCATCTCAGCTGTTGTATGCTGTGTGCCTTCAGTGCTCAGAATAGCATCAAGACCAATCTCTGGATGGCTAAATTTCTGGGGAGTACTGGAAATGCCAAGGTAAATGATGTCACCTTTGTCAGCTCCCTCCTTCCTATCCTTTGTGCTGGAAAGAGGCATTAGGCACTTCGCAATAGGACTGCATAGTGCATGCCATTTCATAGCTGCTTTGCTGATGAAGGCCAGGCTAGTGACACAAATCTTAAGAATTTGTGTGGGTTTTTTGTTTTTCCCAACAGTAGCTGCTAATGCATTGGTAACCATCTGGAAGGGATTAAGGAAGCTGCATTGTAGGTACCAACCCCCAAAATGTACAAGTTCAGATTTTAATTTTAATTTTAGTTTTAATTTTTTCCAAAAAGCTTTTCCAGTCTGTTACTGGTTACAAGGTTACAACAATACCAATTCCACAACTGCAGGGATTGTGCATCTTTCAATTTAACTGTGTTGGAATTCAAGGACTACATTTGGGATAACCATGATGTTATATTTAATTAAAGGCATTGCTATCATGATCCTTAGCACTATGGATTAGTAATAGTCTCTCAGATAAAATGAAGCACACTAACTGTAAGCTGATTTACTGGTTGTCTTCATGCAACTAGATGGCATCACTGTTTACACCAAATGCGGTCAAGTATCCTTTTAATAGAGACATGGATTACACACATTAAGCACAGGACAACATAATCTGAAAGGACACTAAAATGTAACAGAAATCCTGACAGAATCTAAATCAGCTGTTGCACAGCTACAAGTTACTTCTGCAACCTCCCCTAAAAGAGTTAGTGAAATAAATGGAATGATATAAAACAAGGGGGAAAAAAATCATAACCCCACAAAACTGTAGAATAATGACGGAGAGTGAGTAAAAACTTAACATGTTTTAAGCTAAGACAGAGAGGTATTTTCATATGAATATTTCTTGCTAAAAATAGTAATTTTAAAAAAGCCTAATATCAGTATAAATGCACAAATGGTTTTCTGTAACCCAAAACCTGAAAGTTTTGCCTGCTTAGCTGCAAAAGTGTCTCTGATGAACCAAATCATGCAAATACATATACAGTGTGCAAGTGCTGACATTCAAAGAGATATGTTTTTTATTTTATTTTTTCCCTCTATTGCCTTTGGAACACTGATGAGTATTCCTGTAATCACTCATACCCTTTCTGATTTTCCATTTCTTCTGCTGTTTGTAAGAAAGCCTGACGTCAATGGCTAGCCAAATTTAAAACTGCCAGGTAAAGGAATGTTAGGATTCAGGAAAGCTGACATCAATTCTAGCATGTTTTTTCTTGAATCTTGTTCATATTCTGAAAAAAAAAAAAAAAGGTAAAATCTTGCTAATGTAAAGAAGGTCAGTTTTTGTGGGTTTTTTTCTTTTTTTTTTTTTTTGTCATAAAACGTGCTATTTTTGTCGTTGTATTTACAGAAGTAACTCAAAAGTTAATCTGAATTCTTTCTAACAGTTCTTTATTATTGTTGTTTTTTTCACCCACTATGTAGATATATCTCAAGTTATTCAAACCTGTTAGAGTAGTACCAAGTCATGTCTGTTCACTATGCAAATTAGTTGGATCTTGTGTGAGGATTTTTTCCTAAACTGTGTGTTCAGGTTTTCTAGTTGTTTTTTTTTAACTCTTTTTGCAGGGAATTTTTTCTTTTTGTTTCTTTTTTCCTTTTATTCTTGTGTCTACTATATATCTGATGATATCAACTGATGAAAAATATCTCTAAGTGATGATATTTGGGAGGATTGTGCAATAAGAAAAGAACACTTTAGTGACCAGATCCTTAACCAAGAAGAGTAAGGTCAGGAAAGGTTGTGTTCTACACTTGGCAGTGTTTTAATAAACTTAGTAGTAACTGTGCCTATGTAAGGTGATATACACATTTTCTAAGCCTTGGGATACAGTTCTTGTGCAACACATATTAAAAAAATAATAAAGTAAATCACTTCTACAATAAAGACTTGTAAACTGGTTGAGTTTAAAAATGTCACCTGTATCTCAGAGGTCTTTGGCACTGTGTCCTCAACAGCATCAATGTTTTTGTCCTTTGCCCTTTTCTTTTGAAACAAAGCTTTCTATCCTTTTCCCTCTGGCTTCAGAAGAGCAGCTGCAAACCTGTTCCATTTTTATGCCATTGATCTATTTGTCCCTGCTTTAGGTGCTTTAGGCAGTTAAAAAATTAACAAATCAATCCAAAAAAAACAAAGGTCATAGCATGCATTGTAGGAATTAAAGAATACTACAGTTCTCATGAAAAATATTTTTTTCTTTTATACTTTTGTCTAGGAATCCTGGCAAATGGTTTATTTTACCAATATTTAAAATGTTTCTTCATTCTGTATAGATTTACTATGGTTAGTGCTTCTCCATGGCTCATGATGGTCTGTGAACCACATGTAATTTTCTTTTCAATGAGTCAGCTATTAAGTCTCCTACTGTTGAAATACTTTAACCTCTCTATACAAAACTGAACTTTATTAAGGAAGACTGTACACTATATAATGATGCAGTTCAGTATTTATGCAAAACTTATCTGACATCTGGTGTTCTAGATAAAAAAAATCCATTTCCTTTCTATTATATTGTTTTCAAAAGTCTTTGGAGTTAAAATGTCAGAATATTGTGAAATCAATCAAGCAAAATGAAGTTGATAGAATTCTTAGCATTTTTGAGAAGTTAATATGCCCTTACCTGTACATAGCTCTGATGCAGCTTCAAGATGGGGAGATAGTCACATGTCAGCAGCATAAAGAGGAATTAGTGGTGCCTTTAAACATTGTATTGGATTCCCAGCAATGGGTGCACAATACACCAGCTAGTCAAGGATTAATTAGTATGATTTTAATTTTCAGTAAAAGAAAAAAAATCCTGCCCCAAGTGTATAACAATATATAGTTGAGTTTCAGTAGAGATTTTTGTGTATATACTTATCTTTTTTGTATGAGCCACCTATAGTATTAGATACCTTAAAAGGGTGTGGAGCATACAGAATTACTGGTGTTCTTCACCAAATACTTTGGAGGTGCAGGCATTTTTCTGTCCCCTACTTTATGCGATGCAGAAGCTGAAGTCTTATTATTCTGCACAAAAAGCCTCAGGGAGAGATTCCATTTTGAAAGAACCACCTCCTTCTAGTAACTCAATCTCCAACAAGATCCGTACAACAGATAAATTGTCAGATAATCAGAGATGCTTCTTTTGTGCCATTCCTCAAGAACAGTGGGCAAATAATCCACTGGAAGATAAAACACCTATTACCAGCACAAAGTGTAAGTCCCTCTAAGCAAGGTTTTGCAGTGTGAATGACCGATACCATCTGGAAACAGAAGACTGACAAGCTAGAAGGCAGTTAAAGATAACAACAGGGCACCTGAGAATCACTGAGGGAATTTATCACTGTCACATTGCAAATGTTCAGGGTTTTTTATTTTTATACATCTTAAGTCTCCAAACTGGTTTTGTGCAGCTGAAGCAATGGAGGGCAATGGGTATTTTTCGCCTGATTTTAAATATATCTAATTCATTTTACATGGCTAAACAAATACCATTCATGCAAATGACTATCATTAGTGTTGTCTAAGCCATAGAAAAGAGATATTGTAACTTAAAACATGCAGACGCTTCGCAGTCAAACTTAATTTTGACACATCCTTGCTAACTTCCAATACATGCAACATATTTTATTTCAAGTTGATCTTAATTTTCTCCAAGGTAACTCTTATTTGTGTTTCTTTTACGATAATATTTATGTTAAACCTTTAACATACAGAAAGGAGGCAAAAGAATGAAGAAACATGGTCACTGTCTTTTTATGTGAAAATATGTAACAAAATATGAGGCACTGCAGGTGGAATCCACCCATATGCAAAAAACTGATTCATGATCTGTGTGTTCATTTAATCCCACCTCAGTTCTCAAAATAGAGTGTGGTGGGAGTTGCGATACATGAAGTGGCAGATTGAAGATATGGCTGTGAACATATTGTGAACTCCATGCTGCCTGGTGAATCCTGTTTTGTTTTGGGTTGTCTATTCTGTATCCCCATCTTAAGTTTCAGTGTTGCCTTGATATCATATTATAATATCCTTTGTAGATTAAATTTTGTTCTCTTTAGTGACAGGAACTTGATGCTTAGTGAAAAATATTTTTGAGAATACAAGATAAAATGCTGAAGAATCATTAAAGCACTCTCCCCTATGGGGCTACTTCTTTTGTTTTAGCAAGTTCATTGATGTTGATGGTTTCTCGGTTGGTGTTGAAGGAACAAAGCCAGAAAAAAGTCCCTACATGAGCACTTCAGCTAAAACATGACAGCATTGAGCTGTCTTAAAGGACACCTAATTTTCAAGGAAGAAAATGCTTCCTTTTTTTTTTTTTTATCTTTTTCTTCAAAGACGGTGACTGTGGACCCTGATCACCATCAGTTTTAGAGCTGGGGCAAGAAAAGACTGTTAAGAAAAGATTGTGCTATTCAAAACTTTCCCTGATTTCTCTCCTGAAGATTTGTAGCTTCTAGTGCATTTTAACTGGGAAGGGTTTTTTTAGGTTGGTGACTCTGCTTGGAAAGTTTGGGTCAGTAGCTTCAGGACTGTAATGACCTATCCTCATATCCATGAAGTGTTTGAGTCCGGCAAGGAAGCATGCACCTCCTGCCCTTGTCGAAAATCTTTGAATGTATTCCCTTTCTTACCTCTCCCCTAATCCCACATCTCTTATCCCTACTCTTTCAAAGTCCTATTTCCTGGAGCCCTTTTCCTTCACCTCCTTAGTCTTGGGGAGAATTCAGAAAACTGGAAGTCTCTTTGCCAGTAGACAACTATGCATGGTGTCCATCAGAGGAGAACTTGGGAGGAAAATCCACTCACTGTGAATTGGGACTGAAGTGCTCTCAGTAGTGGCAGATGCCTGTTCCTTTCTCCATGGAGGAACTTGTGTACGTGCTCAATGTAGACAGAGAATTTAATGCTCATACTTCATTTTATTGTGACTTAACAGAGATTTTTAAAAGCAAATTTTACAATTTACCCATATTTGAAACATCAGAAGGCATTCCTCACTCTGAAAATCCCCTCAGTCTGGATGTATGATCAAGTTTTCTTTAAAAACGTGTGATATATCTGAGTGAAATCAACCTGCTTAGTGTTATCTGTACTACAATGATGTCAGTATGATCACCCCATTGTCATTTTCAGAATGAGCTACCTGCATTGCTTTAATATAACCTGTTTCTCCCCACCCCTCACCCCGAAGATCCTTGAATTACTAGAAAGTTTTAGCCTGAAAGTTTGTTCAACTAGTTAAAATAAATGCAATGGGATCTAAAAGACAGCCAAAAGAAACAGTGCCTATGTGCTAGATTTTCACAGTATGGAACATTATATAAGAAAACTTTGGATATATTTTGTGATTCTTTTCTTTGCCCCAAATAAATTCATGCCAACCATAGTCTCTTGAAGTCATATACTATACAAGATCCCATACTGTTAAACTTTTTCGGTCAATTCTATATTATATATACAGAGCCTGACTGTACTCGATATTTGAAGAATTATGGGATAATTATATCAGTTTTCTTCTTGACCTTACCTACCTTGTGGAGCTGCTTTTTAAGTTCAGAAGCAAAAGCCTCAACTAGACAAGAGAAAACTGGATATTATTACTTTCCTGTGAGCTCTGTATGATTGTCAATTAAGTGGAATATATGTGTAATGGCTACCAGTTGTATCAATTTGTGCAGAATTCCTGAGAAATGAGAGTAGAACACAGGGCATCCCCTACAATGAAATGTAAGACACAGAATGGGGGAGATGAAGGAAGAGATGAAGTCCAGAAAAAACCTAAAGCACCACTCTGGCCACAAAGGAATTGAACTCAGAAATCCAAACCGTTCTCTTCAGCAGAGATCACAGCCTCTGGGACAGAACTTTATTAGAAACAAGGGCATTCCTAAAACTTTCCTTTGACTAAAAGCAAGATATTTTGATACAAGGTTTTAATTACTGTAATTTTAATTGAATACAGCTTGTTCCAAGGAAGAAAAAGAACCTTTGCTAACCTATATTTTACATAATCTTTTACCTCTGCAACCTGGTCTCTCAGCCATCCAATCTATTTTCTTACTGGAATTTATTTTTAAGGTCTTTATTTTTCCTGTTTAATAATCTGAAACAAAGTAAAATCTAACTTGTTATTCCATGGCCTACTGAGCAGAATCATTACGGCCAATTGGAAGGAATTTAGCAGTCTTATATAAAAATGTTGGGATGATAATAATTTTCTTCATTGTGTGTATCAACACAATGCAGAGAAAAGGGGCACAACATTTATAATAAATGTCTGCAATTCATAAGCGGTTTGCAAAGCATCACTTACACATTGGGCAGCAGATTCATCTCAGTAGGAAGTCTAGATCTCTGGCTGTCTCAGTTTAGAGTTAACCTGTGTCCCAACAATTCTGCAAAGATTATTTGTTGTTTGTAGAAAATGCTGGTGTCACCACTGGGTTGTGATGTCAGTGTTGACGATGGCAGAACAAAGCCAAATGTCTGTCTCTCTTAGATGTTCAACTACTGATATTGTCTGGGGAACTGGAAATCTTTGGAGAACACAGGATTTAAATTGCAGGGTCTCTCCCTGCTGGGTGCTGCGGAATCCAGAAAGATAAATAGTTTCCTTAAGATAAGTTTATGGAGAAGCCCACAAATAGTTTGAAACAGTAGCCTCGGCATAATCATCATCTCAGGAATTCCTAGAGAGGGACGTGGAGTTGGAAAGGACACAAAAGCTATCTGAGCCTTAGGCTAGCACTGAGGCAGGACCAGGAGCAGAGGAGCAGTGGTATGCTCTGCCCGTTTGCCATACAGGTTATGGCCTGCACACATGTGTCGGCAAAGTTCAGCATTACGTGGTGCTGGAGCCAGGTGTCCCTCCCTGTGTGGAGGCTTCTAGCTGTGTGGGTCTGCACAGAAAGTGAGAACGAGTTATCTATTTCTTATTCTCTGCCCATATGAATCCTCTGTTTGCTGTGTATAAGGTGGAAAGTTCTTCAGTCTAATGTGGTTTAAAAATTTCTTATGACTTCATGGCTTAAATCACACTTTTTTGCCTAGTTCTGTGCTTTGATTCCATGCAACTGCTTCACTTGAAGAATGCAAATGAGCAAAAAGCTGCTCCCCTGCCTATCAAGGTTATCAGTGTCTTCCTCAGTCAGGGCAAATGCTTCTTAGTGTTTTAAAATGCTGTCTTTGCTCCAAACATTATTTGTCCTAAGGACAAAAGCACTAGTTTCATCTGGTACAAGTTAAGTTCTGTTTAATTTCTCTCTCAGTTACAGTGATGGTTTTCACATGGGAACAAAAAATTTTATATCTATATGTAAATTATCTTTGTTCTTTGCATGCACAAGAAATACTTTGTTAAGGATAGTTTGAGTTTACTTGGAAACAGCTTTGAAAGTAGGTACTACTACTGTTTAGTGAAGAAACAGGTATGTGAATATTCCTGTGCAGAATGAAGAGAATTACATAGGCTTGAAGCCAATAAAATAATGAAAAAGGGTGAGTAAAAGCCACTGCAACTGTTATTGGAAAAATATTATTCAGCCAGTTCTTTAAGATGCCAAATGAAACAATGAAATGATAAAGGTAGGATGATTGCTGTAATTTATCTCTCTAGCTATCATTTAAATATGAAACCTCTATAGCTCCTAAGATTCACAGGTCAAGGGCTTCCTTCTCCACATTTCAGGAATAGCCACTCCAATTTTTTTGGTGAAGGATTTTTGTTTCTTTCAATAATCACTCAATAATGTGAGTGTAGAGGATGCAATCTATTGATACCTAGATGCTTTCACATCCTGGACTATTTCATCCACTACAACATATACTCTAATAAGTCATATGCTACTTGAGTTCAAGAAATGCACATGATCCACTATATCAGTGTATGGTTTGAAGTACATACCAAGGGTATATCCTACAAATAGTTTTCCCATTTCCCCTAAAAATGCGATGTGATGACCTTTTATGTTAGGTTTACTTATTCAGAATGACTTAGTAATGACTTTAAAAATGTGTGGTTACATCAGACTTACACAATAATGGTCTATATGAGCCATCATGTCATTATATATTTTCTCTCTACTGAAAAATCATGTTTAGCATGCTATAATTCTTTTGGATCCACAATCTGGTTTTGTTTATTATTCAGAAGTTAAATAAACTTGTGCTGGATTTCGCTAGGGTAGAGCTCAGTTGTCAGCTGGGGTTAAACTACAACAACTTGCAGTACCAAAAATATACAGCTCCCTAGAAGTGACACAAATCTTGGTTTTCTTCTTAGTCACAAAGGGGCAAGTTAAGAGTAATTCCAGTGACGACAGTTGAGACACATTTAAAACTGACGTAATTGCAGGAGAAATTAAGCCTGTAATGTATTTCAGAGACACCAAGTGCTCAGGAGCTATGGATGCAGGCATAATAATCACACATACATGAAATATTGTGGTTGGTGATTAAAAAAGACTGATGAGGAGTCAAGCCTGCTTGAATCTGTTCTTGGCTCTTGCACCAAGTAATTTCTGTGAACTTGAGCAAGACGTTTATATCTTTGTATTCTTCTTATCCAGGCATAATATCTTCCACCACTGAAGGGTAGCTCCTGGGAGGTTTGGATGTGCTGGGGAGAGGAGTCTGGCAGGTGAGGCCATCCTCCTCTGTCCAACAACATGGTAGCAGCCACCTAACTGCAGCCCTCTGCCACAGAACATCAGGGTTATGTCTCCACCTCAGAAACCTCTAAATCCTTAACAGATTTCTAACGTACTGTTTTCATGTTGCTTGGTGAAATACCATCAAACATGTATTTAACATGACAGAACAACACACCACTCTGACTCAATGATATATACCATGAGACATGTCTTCAGGAGCCCCTAGGAAATGATATAGCATTGTCAGTTAGTTTGGCTGATTTTCATTTTACCTAACAAAAGTAGCACATTTGTAGCTCTGACTAGGAAAGAAGTGTCAGCTTCACCAAGAATCATTAGCTATAGCAGGACAGTTTTGCTAGACAAGTATTTACAAGCCTGCAGCTGCAGTTGTGGTTGGCTTTGCATTACTGAAACAGTATAATGAAGGCAAGGAGGTCTATATAAATTACTTTGGCTAACTCATTTTTGTAGATTAAAAAAATAAATTGATTTGTTCCCTCCACTGAGTAAAAAGTCTTTCATATAGAAAATACTATGAAGAAATGTGTGCTGCTAAAGAAACTTAAATCTCAGATATAAGAAGGTGGTAAATGCAGTCTTACTCACTGCACTGAGTCCAGCTCTTGACCAACAAGATATTGCTCTTGCTGGCATTGTTTCTAGCAAAATCATCACAGGCTAAAACTGGAGATGTGTGTGTTGATGGCAGGTGCAACTACTTTGCATCTAATGAGTCCATTAAAGCATCAATCCTGAGATGCTGGAGATAGCAAACATGGAGAATAAGCATCCCTGTTCCAGGTAGAGGTCTTCACCCCAGAGCTGTGGTGGTGGGTAGTATGGGGTTTGGAATGACTTTATGTACCAAACACATCCCATTGGTGATGGGTTGCAGATGCAAGGACTGTTAGCACACTTCAAAAGCATCAGGTTCCTTTGAAACAAAATTAATATGAATAGACACCTGAGCACAGAAAAGCTGTGCTTTTAGGAAAAAAAAACAGCTTTTTTTTTTTTTTTTTTTTTTTTTTAATAAATTGAGCACTGTAGGAGAAAACAGTGAAATGAGCAGGAATACAGAACTGAAGGTCAATATTCAGACTCAGCATGCAGACAGAGATTTTTTGCTGTGGGAATCTGACCCACCATGATTAGTGTCATTTTCTCTCACAAGAAGTGATGGAGCAATGAACAGGAGCAGCAGGGAAAGAGAAAGTTTAAGAAAATAGCAATGTCAACAGTAATGCACGGATGAAACCAGTATTCTTGATAAATATTATTGATGTTTAAAAAGTGAAAGAATATCACTTTGCAAAAAGAGATATCATAGAGATACCAGAAGAATCAATTCTACAGAAATAATAAAAAAGAAATATTCAGAAATAAGTTGTCTTATGAAATTAAAATGAAGTTAGGATTGTTTTGAGCAACTCAACTCAAGTAACCAAAAAACCACAGAGATACAGTGAAAGAATTTACAGATCGACAGTTTAAATGCCATCTGGATAAAAATTGAAGTTGCACACCCGAGTCCTAGCCTTTTGTGTTCAACTACACTAAAGATTTTTTAATTTCCCATTCCATCTCTTGCCTGCAGCAGCTTATTCATATAAACCAAAATCATGGTAGCTAAACGCCAGGGGCAGTTCATAGGTCCCATTTTATATATATAGATGTTGATATGCACAAATGTCTGAAAATCCTGTCTTTTCACACCAATGCTAGAATATTCCCCCTCCACACAAATTTTTGCCCCCACTTACAGTCCAACTAAATCAAAGGGACTTGTCAAGATTCTTTTGGGTGACTTTGATACCTGACTTTCCTGCATCAAGGTATTAGTCAATATGAAAAATCCATAACTCAAAAAGGTTTCAGACCTTTTAGATGTATTCAAAACAAATTTGACCCTGGCATTAAGAATTTCTGGGTCACATTGGGGTTGCTCTCCCAGTCTAAAACCAGGTCTTTTTCCATTCTATTTTAGATGTACTGTAAAAGAAATTAAAAGGCCATATAAACAGGTACAGTCATTTTGAATAACTAAAAGTGAAAATAATAGCCTGCGAATTTAGCATCCAGTAACAGCATGAATTCTAGTATGAAATCTGATGGATCAGTTTATTCATTTTGCCAATAGGTGGTGCTACTATTTTTACATTCAATACTAATCTACTGCAACACATACCATCTGCTCTGATAAACATGAACATGGAACAGTTAGCTTTTTTCAGTAGTGTTTCCCAGAGTAAAATGACACATGGATATGTAATAACTTTAATGGCAGCAAATAAAAGCAGATATAACAGATTGAGAAAACACAATCTTTTTCATAGTTAGATAAAAAGTTTCAAGAAGTAGTTACATAGAAAGATAAAGAAAATTATACCTGTGCATAATTTTGTTTGGATATATCCCACCTGTGCTTTTGCTGATGATTTTTCAGTCATATAAAAGACATCTTTGTTTTGGTGAAAACATGATACAACACAGATGAAAGACAATGGGAGAAAAGACAGTAAAATAAGTATGCATCCGAAATGAGAATTTGTCGGTTTCATTTTCACTTTGTTATCCAGCTGTGCATGATACAAACCTGCTAATTTTACATTGTGCAATTTGATATTTCTCTCTGCAATATTTGAAAAGAAGGTACATGGCTGAGCACTTCGTAACAGGACAGACGTCCATTTCAGTGGTTTCATAAATAGTTTTCCTAACTCAGCCTTCTATTACTTGGCAGATTCATGGGGTGTTTCTGCAATATGCAAAATATTACATGTATCAGAGTTGGCAATGCTATTTGGGGTTTTATTACAGTGTACCTACCAGATTAGAAGGCAACTTAAGATCAAAATGAGGTTTCAGACTGTGGTGTTTACACCTGAACCTGTTGCTCCCCTGTGGTGGTTTTGTGTCACACACTCCTTTAAACTTTAGAAGGAGCCTTGCAAGAGCTGAGGGCAGTACTGGGCACAGAGCAGCTCCCATGTTGAGGGCTGTCTCTGTGGTTTTGGGCCCTGTAATGATGTTAATGTCTTCAACAAGCTCAGCTGTGCTCCATGTGGATAGACACTATCTTCTGCAGCAAAAACATAGCAGGAAGTAGGCAGCATGTGATTCAGGTCAGGTGAAATGTTGCCTCTAATGAATTTTGGTGAAAACAGATGTGTCTTAGACACACACATGTGTTCTGTGAAGTATGCTTTCCAAGCATCTGCCTCAGTGTAGTGTGGCTCTGAGACTGCAGTGGTAATTTTAGAGGAGATTGACAGCTCTAGACACCAAAGACCTTTATTTATCTTTATAATAGGTACATTGCAGGGAACAGGCAGAATTATTTGTCATTATTTTTCAGAAATCTATTGTGCATTTATTTACTACCCATTCACAAATCATACCTCAACAGTCATCTGGACAACTGCTGCTGGGGTAGGAAAGGAATTTATTTTGATTGTCAATGAAACCATCAGGAAAACTTTAGCTGTGATGCAGACACCTCTCGGTCTGACCTGTACTTTTGGACAGAGATCTTAAACTCATTTACTGTGGCTGTGATGGGAATCAAACGGCTCTCAAATGATAACAGTTGTTTACCTGAACTACATTTTAAACAATCTCATGCTAGTGAAAGGTGCCTTGTTAATTCTGAGATTAAAAAAAAAAAAGAGAGAAATGTCGCTTGGTTTTTAGCATACTCTCTCTCGTGTGTTTTGTTTATGATAGGAAAGCTATTAAATCAATAACTTTTCTGTTTAACATTTAACATGTCAGAGGTATCAGAGGTATTAGAATGAGGAAAAATGCAGAAACACCAAAAAGAAAGCAAATAGTAAAGTTGGTATCAATGCGCACATGCTTGCTTTCTCTCTCTGTATATGCATACATATGTGTGTGTAAATACACATAGGAAAAATAAACAAGGTCAAATAAACAGTTCTAGCAAATACTACTCACAGTTGTTTCCACAAAAAGTAATGGTTTTTTGGGGGGTTTTTTTGGGTTTTTTTGGTGTAAGTAGTCCCTTACATTTGTTTCATCATCATGTTGTTTTAAGAGAAAAGTATGCAGTGGATCAAGTCATGTAGCTAATAAAGAGACCTCTTATGCTCATCTAAATTTAGGATGACAATTGTATCCAGCAACTGAGGAAAAGAAGCAGAAAGAGAAAAGATGACTGCTTCCATACCCTCTTTCTTAGAACAGGATATGAATGAGATTCAATAAAGGCAGGTATTCTTTGAGGTAAAGAAGTGATAGCAAAGTATCTGGCTGACAACAGAAAGCCAGGAATGTAAAATTAATATTCAGTCTTAGCCTATTTTTCCTCTCTGGCACTACATTTAAATTATTTTAAACAGCTTTTATCTTTAAATAATAGCTCCATGCAGAATTGCAAAAGCCTTGTTCTACACACTGATACTGATGATATAAGCACTATTAAACAAATTAATTTGAAATTTTATGTCTGTGTCATTATCATTCTTGAATGAAATGTGGATCAATGAGAAAATATTTCTCTAAGTCCAAATGATATTTCCTGAAGACTAAACAGCATACACTGAGCTGATTTTAAATGCTGTAAGCATGAAGCATGAACATCTTTACTACAAAAACTTGAACATTGTTCAAAAATCATGCAAAATTTTCCATCCAACTGATTGATTAAAAAATGCAGAGAATACAGGCTTCCAAGGAAGAGGCAGTTTGTAAATATTTCAGGACAGACAAGGCTGATAGTCTTACAAACACTTTGTGTTTATAGCTGGTCAAATAATGCTCATGGAATTACATGAATAATGGGTGGCTGGCTACAAAGGCAAGTAAATGTTGTACATGGAAAACAAGGCAAAGTTGCCAGCTAGAATTAGAAAAATAAGGGGGTTTTGATTATTTCCTGTGTTACATTTACATAAGGATTTTCTTATGGTATATGCTTTTAGAAAATACTCTTGATTTGAAACATAATGACATGACTTGCTGTTAGTACGGGTTGCAAACTTGTATTTTCCATGGTACAAAAAGCGGTGTTCAGAAATGACATTTGCTTTGCTGGATAACTGGTAATTTTATATGCCAGTTAGTTATAGGTGAAACTGATATGAAAAATATCACAGCAATTTGGAGATGTTTTGTAAATCCTTTTGATGTGATCTTGCTTGAATGAATATATTTTTGCCTTTAATAAATGCATCAATAAACGATCAGACACTAGCTCACAAAGTCTGGAGTCCTGTTGATTCCCAAATTCCTAAGTGCACTGAACTGGTAAATAAACTTCATTTCCCCCTGGAAAAACGCTTCCTATCTGACACATTGGTAGGGAATGTGTCTGGAGTGACACGTTTGCTGGGATGTGCTCTTACAAAAAGCGCACATGGGACCACAATGGATCTTGTCCTCCAGCCAAGGCAGTGCTCTATAGCAGGAGGAGAGGCTCCTGCTTTCTCTTCCTTGGGCTGCTGTAGTAATGCAGCTCCAAAATTTGACATTATGAAACACATGGAATATAGCTGTGCTGAAGAGGGGGAAGTTCAGAGAGCAGGCATGATGTAACTTTGCTTACGCCTATGATAATGGCTGGACAAAAAGAAGATTTTATGGTGTCTCTCCTGTCATCTGGAGAACTGAGCAAAAGGCTGAAAGTTACTACTGACTGTCATTCCCCACAGCACTCCTTGAAGGACTTAAGGTAAATGTCACTGACTCCTTTTAAATCAACACAGCTTCTTGACTTCAGTGAAGGCAAGTTGATTTACACCGGCTGATAATTTGGCTGTTTCTTAAAAGCAGGAGTTCTGAAATCTAATGCTTGGTGGACTCACCCAGCGCTATTGGAAATCAGCACGAATCTTGCCATTGACTTTATTGGACAATGGCCCTGGTGAGTTATCACTGAATGTTGTGTTCCGCAACATACCAGGCAGCAATCAATAATGCTCCATCACGTAGACAGAAAGCTTGCTGTTACAAGAAAGATTTACCATTTTTTACCATCTTACAAAACTTGTAAATTTCCAGCTCTGTGGTGCCTTTTAACATCTTTTAAATCACCTGCCCACTTGAAAGCATGACAAGATCACTCATTTTTATGCTGGTGATTTCTTCAGAAATGCTGTAGTCCACACTTCAAATACTAATTTTATTTGACTATAAAGGATATTATCACATAAGCATAAATATATACTGTTCGTTAAGAATTCCTTTTATCTATTTAAGAGAATTTCATAATTACCAGATGAGAATGATACTGTGCACTGAGCAGATTTCAGGATTATAATTGAAAGTAGCAGACTTCAGGATTACAATTGAAATAGTATAGCACTGCCTTAATATCCTAAAATGTCTTTATTTTTGTTCTTTGGAAATTACTAGGGTGACAACATAAAGCAAAATCACTTCTTAAAATCTTAGAGCATTAAGATTTATTTTAGATGTCTTTATAGTTGTGAAAGGGAATGTGGATTTCTGTTTTTCTATTGAAACAGAAGATAAAGCCTTGCTGCAGTTTTACCCTGAGATACTTAGTTTTGGCTTGTGACTTAAAAACCAGGAAGATTTTTAGTAAAATATAAATATGATAAAGTTCATGTTTTGTTTTATTTATCTTATCTTGTATTTCGTGGCTTTATTATTTTGTTCATTTTAGGTTTTGAGACATGAATTCCCAATCTCTGGGCATGCTAGGGTAGTGCTGGGAGAAATTCCTTAGAAATATCTGATAGGTGGGATAGTCTTCTGCTTTGTTTTGTTTCTGAACTTTTTTAAAGAACACAAAAGACATCAACTGTATGAAGTTATTAGTTCCTCTAAAGATTACTGTTCTGAAAAAGCTGGAGAGCCAGAATCATTATTTTATTCATGAGGAATAATCAATGTTTCATAGAGATAAGTTGGATTGTTATAAATATCTCTGTGACCATAATGAAACTTCTTAAACTTAAGAAAAAAAAATATATAATGCTAGTAGTTTCTTCAGCTGTGTCTGCAGTTCACATGATTAGAAATAAATAACTCAAAGAAATAGTTATTAAGGATGGTAAAATATATGCATACCCAGAGCTATGCATAAGCAATTTCCAGAGACACTACAGGATTTGGTTTTCTCCTTGGTTCCTCATATCAACTCGCCTTTCTGCTCTCTGCAAAGGTTTTCCTTTTCTCTTGCTGGCCTTGGTAATACTGTTCACTACAGACTCCACGTCTGGGTACCTCTGGTACTTGGAAAAAAGATACTTCTCTCCTGCCTACCTCCTCTCTCCACCCCCTTTCCCTCTCTCCCCTCTCCCCCCCTCCCCCCAAGGATTTCTTCAAATGTCATTTAGTTTCGTTTAGAAGTGTAACGCTTCTCTCAAAAGCAATAGCTTTTTGCATCTAAACTATAAGCAAAATACTTCCGGAGAGGAAAATGTACACAAACATGAATACTAATTCGCTAGTTCATTTTACACTGTTTATCTTCAAAACATAGCCATAGGGAAAAAGACAATAGAGAACCACACTGTTTTTTTCCTTATTCTTTCTTTGGTAATTCTAGAGAGAGGTAAGCATCATCTATCTAGTATTTTCACTATATCACTTACAGTACTCATATAAGCACCCTTATTTTTAGACATACAGACATCAACAAAGTGCCATATCAGAGGGGAAAAAAAGTTAATATAACTAACTTTAAACCCACCTAATAAAGATATTAATGATTCTAGAATGAATCTAATCTGGATGACCCTGTGGCCTCAGATCAGTGGAGACCCAGTCACACACATTTCAGGTGATTTCTGTGATTTCAGCACAGTTCCACTTAGGTGATTTGCCTTCACAGAGCCTGATGCAGGATCAACAGCTTCATTTGGGAGCTGGAGGAAAAATACAGGGCTGTAGGAAAGTGCATATAACATCACTTGTTGTCATGTCAATTCACTGCTTCAAACTCCACTTGAATATAAAATCAGCGATGCTAATTACATGTCAACATACTGGGTTTTTATAGGACCCAGCTCTACTCAGTGCACAGGATATGGCATGCAGAATTACTACTGGTGGTGGCTGACCATCAAACTTCATGTAAATTGAAGAACAGTTTTACACTTTAAGTGCACGTGCATATACATATGTACACGTGTACACATATTCACCTGCAAATACACATGTATTTTAATTATTTGCTAATTCTTTTGATTTCTGGAGTACTGATGTTTCAGATGCTTCTTCTGAATTTCATGTCTATATGAAGCACTAAAATTAGGACGATTGATGGGAGTCTTCATGCAAGAAGTTGAGATCAGGCACTGGAAGTGTGAGGAAAATATCAGCTCTCCCTCTTTGGGTGCTGCAGGAAGATTCCAGTAGCCACCAGGGGAATTTTTGTCTTGACTGACAGTGTTTTGATTTTTGATCCTTGCCAATTTAGTTCTTGCTGTCTTTGTTGATATTGCCAAATTATGTCAAATTACTGCACTGAGAACATGAACTTCTGGGTGGATTTCTGGTTAGTCAGCAGAGGCTGATAATGTGTGATCAGATTGACCCTGGTCAGACCCAAACTGCTGATCCTAAAGTGAGATTATCCTAATCCTGTTGCTGAAACACTGAATCCTCCAGCTCCTCTCTCATGTATTTAACACATTTGAAAATAAATAAACATAATCCCTGGTAAGTGTTTTTGAGCTTGAGAAACGTCTGAGCTATTTGCCAACTGCCTTTCTTGACTGGCTTTGAAATCCTGATCTTCAGTCTGGACAGAGATTAGCATTGTGTGTGCTGGTGGGTTTTGGAGGTTGTTTTTTATTTTTCATTGCATTTTTTTGTAATTCCATTTAGAGACTGTTGCCTCAATCTTCAGTACCCACCTGTGGCGGATGCAGCGGGTGTTGCAGCCAGGGGGCGTAGTGCATCCGTGGAGGCTGTGGCAAGAGACAGACCCCTGCGTCTGCTGTGTGCAAGGGTGTCTGGGATAGCTGTGGGAATGGTTAAGCAGGCTGCATAGCAAAGACCCACTCAGCTCAGCCAAAGAGAGATTGAATAAATCCACCTGGAAATAGAGTAGGCTTTCTTTCTGAGTCCCAGGAATTAAAAAGGGTGATTGAGGTGATGGCATCTGTACCAGAATTCCTTAGAAGACATATTAGAAATTTTTGTGAGGATAGTACTTTCATTCTATCCAAAGATACTTTTAATTATCGATATGATTATTTAATGACATCCATAAATGGCACTCCAAAGTGATGACTTTTCAGTCACAGCAGATGCATGGCACTGTGTCTCGGTTACCTTTTCAGGAAAAGAGTAAAGCATTCTATTCCCCAATGTATGATGTACAGGTACTGAGTTGCTAAGAATAATTTTTAAAAGTACTCCTCTTAGAGAGGAATTCTGTGTTCTCTGTAATTAGGCAATAGTGTCTGCAAGCCACAGCTGCTTGTCAGTCTTCCCACCCTCAGCTCCGCCTCACTTTTTTCTACCC